>PVJL010014399.1:0-28222 GCA_004026885.1 Lyroderma lyra | reverse complement strand
AGCACACCTCTTTCCTGATAATTAGCAAATCAGTGCAGTATTGACATGCCCATTTCTGGTTTCTTCACCCAGGGGCACCTTCATTTCCTCATTTGGCCCAGGTCTTTTCATAGTGTTTGGAAAGTGGAGGAGATTCCAGGGTTTGTTTTCCATAAATAATGTATATTAAGAAAATCCAAACTATTAATTATGAACTGACTTAATTAGGATCAACCTTTTTTCACTTTCAGAAGTATCTAAATTTGGGTGATAATCTATCTGGTCATCTTTACTCCTGTAATTATGGAAGGAGGAAGTGGAATGTAGGTCCTCAGTTCAATGGTGACTTTAAAACTTCTTTTTACAGTTGGCCTGTGTTGATAGGAAAGAGTTTTTGAAGTAGAAAATGAATCACACATCATCTGTCAAACACTGATTGTGGCACCTGCACTGGGCATCAGGCATGTGAAGGCTGTGAATTCGCCTGGTACCCTTTTGGAGAACTCAAGTTTAGTGTGGGAGACACATACTGTTTACTTTGACAGGTGCTGTATCAAGAATGCAGGAACACAGGAGAGATGTGACATTTGTCTTGGGATAGGAAAGGGAAGACCTCAGGAGGCAGCCTTTGAACAAAACTTGAGAACAAGAATGGGATGATTCTAGGAGGAGAAGAGGGGAGGTCTTGCAGTTGGACAGAACACCAAGTGCAAAGGCGACCAAGTGTGATGACTGTAGGTGTGTAAGTGAAGATCAGGTGCTTGTACAGGAAGGTAGAGGTACTGACGCTGTGGCCTCTGGCAGGGGCTGGCTTGAAACTCATATATTTTGGTATGGAATAGGGCTTTATCTTGTTCCTGTAAATTTCTAAGCTGAGGTATGGCATGATCATATTAGTGTTTGGAAAGTTCATGCAGTTTGCAGCCTTGAGGGTGGATTAGTTCGAAGCCTATCAGAGTCAGGGACACCTTGAAGAGCATTGCCATAGTCTGAGCCAAGTGTGGTGAAGACCAGACAGAAGGCAGTGTAGACTGGTATCGCATGGGCAGTCAAGGTGTGCTTAGGAATATGTTTGTCAGGACTCTGGTCAGAATGAGAGTGAGCCCATGATGGTCTTGATTTGAGGTTCAGTAGGGTTTGTGGATGAAGATATTGAATTTGTGCTCTTTTAAAAACATGTTTTAACAGCCTTACTGTGGTATAATTATTAAGTGCATGTGATTAACATGTAATTGATGAGTCTTGACACATGTGTACATCCATGGAATCACCACCACAATCAATATATCGTCCATCCTATACCCCTAAAAGTTTCCTCAGGACCCTCTGTAATCTGTCCCTTGACTTTTTTTGTTTGAGGTAGTTTTGAGATTCCAAGTTGGGCTCTCCTGAGTGAGTGGGAAAGAGGACCCTTCTCTTTCAAAAGCTTTGCTGTGAGAAACATAGGGTTGCCTATATTTTTTCAAATTGGCATTTAGGATTGGATAACAAAGCTTTTGTACATTTATATGATGGAGTAATACTCAACCATAAAGAATACAATCTTACCTTTCGCAACAACATGGATGGAACTGGAAGATACCATGCTAATTGAAATAAGTCAGACTGATAATGATAAACACCATATGATCTCATGAATATGTGGAATCTAAAGAACAGACTAGGACTTCCCTGATGGTGTAGTGGCTTAAGGCTTCAGCGCTGGCGCTGTCAGCGCTGCGGCTTGGGTTCAATTCCCAGCCAGGGAGCTACCCACATACAAAAAAAGAAAAAAAAAGAACAGAATAAATGAACAACCAAAATAATAATAATAAACAGACTCATGGACAGAGACAATGGTTTAGTAGTTGCGAGAGGAAATAGAGGAAGGGAGTTGGGAAAGACAAACTCAATAAAGAGAAGCACAATGAAAAGAGATATGCCTGTATGTCCTTATTTATATCTGAAGTAATTCTCAGGGGAAAGTACAGGTAATCTCAATTCTTTCATCACTTGTTATATGCAATATCATAAATTTCTCTAGCAACTTGTTGCCAGTTGCATTTATTTTTGAAAAGAGGTTTTGCTGATAGCTGCAGAAATGTGGTTTAATTTTAAACTAGGAGTTGTTGCTTCATGAATATTTAGCTTGTCTTTTATCTTCTCAGAAAGTGATTGAAGCTAGAATTTAGTTATTAAGTTTAACTCTTAACATACTCTTCTTAAAGAATGGAAGGAAAAGGAGAAGTTAAGTACATTAAATTTTCCTTAGGAAAAGAACAGATTAGGTATTCATAGGACCTCAAAGACTTGGGTCAAGACTTATATTTAAATACAGTATAAAGAAAGGACATTAGAAGTACATTTGGGAGAGAATGAATTGCAAAATTATAGTGTTAAAAGAACCATTTATTATTTTAATATCATGGAAGCTATAGTTGTGTTGCACTATATTGGAGTCAATGGAATTATTGAAGATAAGGCATTTGAATGGATGAATATGTAATGACCTTAGTTTGACGTTTTTTACTTGAAATAAAAAAATAACTAATTTAGAACATCAGGCATTTTTTTGTATTGATTAATAGCTAGCACCATAGATTTTAGGAGGTATATAAGGGCTGTCCAGAAAAATTCCAGCCATAAATTCTTCTCTTTTTTATATCACAGGGCTGGATACTTTCTGGCAGGCCCTCGGGTTCTTGGCTACTTTGTGAATGAGCCTTAGCAGAGTAACTCCTTTATTCACTTATTTCATCTTTTTTTTTTTTTTTGTAGTATGTGGGTAGTTCCCTGGAATCGAACCCAGGTCACAGCGTTGACAGTGCCAGTGCCGAAGACTTAAGCCATTACACCCTCAGGGAACTCCCTTATTTCATCTTTGAATGATTGATGTAACAAGAGCAGATATCAAAGTTGGAGAAGCTTGTTGGCATTTTAGCCTTTATAAATATTCACCATCGTCATGTGTAGAGGAAAAGCTGTTGAGAAACAGTCAGAATTCTTCTTCCTTATGTTAGTGTTGATTGCTATCATTTTTGGAAAACATCTTGTAAAACATAGAGCAATACATTTCTCTGAAATCGGTCATTTGACAAGTAAATTTTAAGAATCACTTTTTAAACTGTAACTGAATATTTGCCTTAACTGTTTTTAAAAAATTTAATTCTCAACATGCTGCTATTAAAAAGGCAGACTGTCCAAATTGGAATTGTTCTTATTTTTTTTTATTTGTCAATAGTTTTGGAATCCCATTTATTTTCTTCATTTTTTTTTATTGGGGTGACATCTGTTAGCAAGGATTACATAGGTTTCAGGCATACAATTCTACAGTGCATTGTCAACTTGATGTATAATAAGTTCACCACCTAATGTGACTTCTCTTTCCATCACCTTATATTTAGCTTCACCCTTCCTCTCCCACCCCCTCCCCTTTCTCCCCCCAACCCACTCGTCCCCAAATAAACATTAAACTATTGATTGTGTCCATGGGTTATTTGTTCATTTCTTTTTTTCTTTGCTTTCAGTTTTATATTGCGCATATGAGTGAAATCATGCAGTTCTTTGTTTTTTCTGTCTGGCTTATTTCACTTAACATGATGATCTCCAGGTCCATCCATTTTGTTGCAAATGGCAATATGTCATCTTTTCTCTACAGCTGAGTAATATTTCATTGTGTATATGTACCACCGCTTCTTTATCCAGTCATCTGTCGCAGGGCATTTTGGTTGTTTCCATGTTTTGGCCACTGTGAACAGCGCTGCAATGAACATTGGGGTAAGGCTGAATAATCCATTATGTGTTTATTACCACATTTTATTTATCCATGCTTACAATGAGGGACACTTGGGTTCCTTCCACCTTTTGGCTACTGTGAATAATGCTTCCCTGAAAATGGGTGTAAGTATCTCTTCAAGACCCTGCTTTCACTTCTTCTGCATATTTTAATTATTTTTTAGGAAATGGCATACTGTTTTCCATAGTAGTTATGACATTTTACATTCGCACCAACAGTGCACATGAATTCCCATTTTTCACATCCTAAACACTAGCTGTTTTCTATATTATTGTAGTAGCCATCCTACTAGGTATGAGATGATATCTCATTGTGTATGTCTCTGATTATTAGTGATACTGAACATCTTTTCCTGGCTTATTGGCCTTTTGTAAATGCTTTGGAAAAATGTCTAAGTCATTTGTCCAGGATTTAGTTGGGTAATTTTCTTTCTGTTGTTGAGTTGTCTGAGTTCTTTACATAGTCTAGATATTCTCTCTTTATCAGATAGATGATTGGCAAACATTTTCTCACATTTCTTAGGTTGCCATGTCACTCTGTTGACTGTTTACTTTTGATGCATCTGTGTCTTTATCTTTTCATATGTTCAACTGCCTGACCTATTGAGCATGCTTCTGAGATCTTTAAGTGTGGCTACTCTAGGATTCTTTCAGGTTTTAATCTACTTGACCTAATGAAAGCAGTATAATTTAGAGTGTATAGATGGAGAAAATACACCCCTCTAAGCAAACATGAAGTTAATGCCATGGTGCTTGGCTGTAGGGCTGTCATCAAAACCTTTGAAATAACTAGCAGAAAGAAAAAAAATTACATGGATCCCTTACACACAGAAATGAAATTTTGTATATAAGACAGCATGGAAAGGATTGATTGCATTACAGAAGGGTTCCCTGGGACAATCATTTTAAAATGTATCTTTGTGTTCTCTGTAGTGGAAATGTGTGTACATTCAGATCACCTCATCCTAGATGGTCTTCAGAACTTTAAGAAATGTTAGAAAAAACTAAATAAACAACCGCCCTAACACATCCGAAAAAGAAATGTTAAAAGGGGGACTCTGGCACATCCTATATTATTATACCTGAATTATTAAGAAACTTATTCCTCCTCACCAAGACTTCACCATCAGTCCTTCAGTTTAGTGTTTTATGAGCATTAATATCTTGGGGGTTACTTACGTTGTTCCTTAGTGTATCAGAACATTTATAGAATGTTTAAAATGTGACTTGTTTGTAAAATACTCGATTTGCATGTTGAGTCTCGCCTGTTAGTCTCACCTGAACACACCTGTTAGAAAAGGGAGCTGCTCTGAGACTTAGTGTGAACTGGAGTAGAATTGGAGACAGGCTGAAGGCCAGTGGTGCAGGCTGGATTGTCACCAATGTAGAGCCAGCGGCTCTGGGGGTGTGGGTTTCATTTCCATGATGAGTGAGAATATTGCTGCTTTTGAGTCTTTGATGGGTGGTGCCTGAGAATGTGGAGGTTGAGACCTGAGCTTTGCAGAGAAATGGCCTGCTGAGGCCATAACTTCATCATTGGTGAGGCAGTTTCCCTCACTTCTCTGAGCTTTATTTTCTCCGAATATCAATGATGCCCACCTCTCTGCATTATGATGAGAGTAAATGAGCTAAGGTTTGTAAAGTACTAAGCACCAGGATTGATAACTGGTAGCTGTAATAAATAAAAAAATTTTCATTTGCACTGGGTTTTTAATTAACTCAAAATGGATTAAAGACCTTCATATAAGACCTCCTATTTTCTTAATTTACATAGTCAGTCTTCTGATATTTTGTTGTTCTTTAAATGAAGATTGTTTCTTGATCTTTGCTTCAGTTATTACCAGAGAAATGAAGTGTGAAACTCTTGAAAAGTTGGAATATCAATGTGAATTGGTACATGCACTGTCCTGAGAGTGCTGTCATTCTACTGTCCACCACAGTCTTTGGCAACGTACTGCAGCCCTTTTATTTTAGGGTAAGAGAAAGCCTCCTTTACCTTTGTCATCCTAATGTAATAAGTTCTTCAAAGGGGCAAGTTCCTCTGATAACAACCTCACTGCTTCTGACCAATAGAGGGCACACTGTACTATCCCATCACCTCTAAGAGTGATTCATTTTGGCACAGACCCTGTGCTTAAAGGACATGCTGTGATATTGGAAAGGATGGAAAGACATAATGAATGTATGTCCTTGATAATTTTACATAGGGAATGCTAAAACACCAAAGGGGTTTAACAAACTTGTCCTAAGACTTTATGCCCCCAACAGGCTGGCACTCTGTCAAAGCTGCCCAAGTTTGAGACTGAATTACCAGCTGCACCCAAGTCCACTAAAGTGAATCTTTCTGAGAGGGACATCGTGATGGGGATGATGTAAGGGTGTCTCTGAGAGAACTCCTCCTTGTAATTGATTTTGGTGATAAAAGTAATAGAAATGTGTTATGAAGTCTCCAGGGCTGCCCTTTCCTTCCTTAGGTAGCCTTGGGACATACAACAAGGACTTCCCTTTCCTGTTTAGTACCTACATCTGTGAATATAATAAACCTATTGTTGTCCTGACATTCTTTTTTTTATTTTATTTTACTAGCTTTGTAGTTTTAGGAAAGTTTTTTCACCATTGTAATCTGATAATAGGAGAACATTTAACCAATTTATTTTTGGGCTATCTTAGTTTTAGAATTTTTCATTCATTCTGTGAGTCGCAATATATCAACAATGTTTTTTAGCTAAAATATGTCCTAATTGTTCTAAACAAGAACATAATTTAAGCTTTTATCTAACAAATATAAAACTGAATTACTTATGTAAGAAAAGTGTATTTTCACTTGGAAATACAGATATATTAATTTTTAAACTTTTTGTAATAAAAATTTTAATCACAAAAATAGAAACTAATAGAAAGAACCCCTTATAACTCTATTCAACAAATACCAAAATTTTGCTTCTAAATTACCTCTAATCCTTATATAGCCTAAAGCAATGATTTCCAAACTTTAACAATGTTTAGCAGTTAGAATATCCCTCACTTTCCTTTGTTTTTCCAAGGAAACATGGTTTAGAAAACACAATGAGAGCAATCCTGGCCAAAGTGGAAATGAGAACCCATTTCCCTCCCTTTGGTTCCCCCTTCCCATGGCAGGCCCAGCACAGTGCTAACTACTAGAATAGAAATGTGCATGTAGGAACTGGTCACATTTCTTAGAAGAGGCTTAAAAATGAAGAATGATTATATTTTTCTGTGATTAAGGAATATACTCATTGTACCAAACTTGCAAAATATAGAAATTAGAGGAAAAGAAAATGGACTTATTCAAGCATAGTTATTAACATGTATTTTCAATATTTTTAGATATTATGTGTAAGTACGTGTTTGTCTTTTAAAAATATCATGATCAAAGTATATTTACTTTTGCATCCCCCTTTTCTCTTAACTCTATAATAGGCTTTTGTTTTTGACTAATTGCACTTGTTTGCAAGTGTATTTAGAGGCTGCAAACTATTCCATGTAGTGATGGCTTCATGATTGACTTACCTACAGCCTTATAATTTAGCATTGCAAATGGAGACATTTCAAAGAGCCAGGTGTGACTGAAGTCTGTTTGTTCTCTACTCAGCTACAGACAGCTTTATGCTCTCTTCCTAAGGCATCATTCTCTGACAGCCAATAGTACAGGAGTGGAGGTAGTCCCCTATCAAATACCACCATATACTTAATGCTTTATTTCCTCTTTCTCAGATTTTAAAATTTGAACTAAAACGTGTTGATTCATTTTTTGACCTTTCTGTTGTCCTACAGAGAAGGTGCCTATAAGAAGATGCACATATTAAATTTAAATCAGATTGGGAAGTTTGCCTGAATGTTGTGGATAATCTGGTGGTCATTCATCATCAGGACACAGAGGTATGAGTTGTGTGTGGGTATCTGGTCTGCACTGGTACTAGTTAGAATTGCTTAAAAGAGTTGTAAAAATTGCTGAAACATTCTGAACAAACACTTGAAGTGCTTTTTATGTTAAAAGTTTTGGAATTCCAGATGGAAATGGGTTTGGTATTCCAGATGGTTTAGAAAAATTAGTGATTCATGTTAGTTGATTAAGGACAATTAAAATCTATTTCAGAAAACAACACATGAGGAGATTGACTTTGGAACAATTATTTGGTTGAATCAGCTAAGCTGGGAATTCACGGCAGAGCCACTGTGTTACATAAGCACGTGAACTCTGTCCTTTTTTTGTGAATATAGATGATAATGGCCCAAATGAAAGAACTAGAATGGGTCCTGCTTTTTCTACACTGTTAGCTGGGTGTCTGGTGGTACATGGACCATTTCTCTTCCATGCTTCCTGGAGGATGGTGACACCCATATCTTTGACTAATGAAGATGTTGCAAGTAAAATAGATCTGTTTAAATAATTTAGGGCTTTTCAAAGGAAGCATGTTATAAATAGCAGGAATATTTGTGAGAGTAGAAACCTATGTAAAAGAACATTGTGATGTTACAGCAAATTCCTCAAAGAAATGGCCAGTAGGGATGGGATGCAAACACAGATTCTTTAAATGAATCTGAAATAGGAAGATGTGAGGTAATGAATAAGTTAAGCCAATCTGTTATTTTTTTTCCACTTTAGACATCAGTAACATTTGATATCGAGTTAAGTTGAAAGTTTGATGGCACCGTTACCTTCCATTACCCAGTGCTTTGAGCTCAATCGATTCAGCCCTATCAGATTCCTATGACAGGTAAAGGGGAGTCACCTTGTAATTGGAGGTCACATTCAAGATGGACTGGAGTGTGTGTTTCAGAGAGATTCCTGGGTTTGTTTGCTTTTGTGACAGGTTTTTTTTTTTTTAACTGATTCCATCAACTAAAATTTTGTTGTGTAAAGGATTTTATAAGTGGATTTGTTCTGAAGAAAATAGAATGATTTCCCTTCTCTCGCTTTAAAATGGAGAGTTATTACTCATTGAAGCTCAAAGATTTTAAAATGTTAAATAAGCCCTTGACAGTTTCTGTTTGCCTGTGTGTTGTCCCTGAGATTAAATTTGGCTGCTAATGGTCATTATTTTAACCTGGAATAATTTTTCCTTATCTTTCTCATATTCTGTGTCATAGTTATGATAAATAGTGCATTCTTTCATGATAGACACAGTAAGTGCTTAAGTCTGTGCATCCTGGTTTATTCTAGATTAGTCCTCCTACCCAAAGAGATGGAAGTAGAAGTTTGAGAAGAAAGGAGGTCAGGATCTCAGGAAAAGGCGAAGAAACCATTATGTTCTTTTTGCCTTTTGCTAGTGTAATCTATTTTAAATAATATTACTCTCTTAGAGGAGACTGGAGTACAGAATAAGCTAGTTGAAGTTTAAGTCCGCAAACTGTAGAGTACACATTTGTGACTCTGGTATCAATATTTTCTTATTAAGAGGAATTCCTTTTAATAAGGTTGCATTGTTGCATCAGCCCAGCGTGCAGTTAAAATGTTCTTGTACCTGTCACAGGAGGTCGCAATTAAGCCACAGTTTAATTCTGTAGGGACACTGCATCTGGCCTGCCCTTCTGGTCTTGCTGGATCAGCCAGAAGCTTAATAATTCTCTGGCAGAGTTTGGAAGAAGGAGGTTGTTCTCATGTTTGAATTGGTCTTTTGTCCTTCTGTGTTCTTTCCAACTTCTTCCTTCTCCCTGGATAATAACATTACAGGCATACCTACTTTTATTGTACCTGGATTTATTGCACATCACAGGTTTTGCATTTTCTACAAATTGAATACAAGGCCCTCCATCAACAGAAATCACCATTTGCTTCTCCCTGGACTTGGTTCCACTGCGCACCCCCTGGCCCCCCATCCCTGTTTACTCCCCACCCCACACTGAGGAACTGAACCTGCAATATCCTGGATGGATGTCTGTAAAAGAAGACACTGTGTCAAATGGTTTATCTTGTAACTGCTGCTCACTTGGCTTCAAAGTAACTGCTAGTAAATTGGAGAAAAAACAATTCTAAATATTTGAAACAGCTCTGTTCCTGTTGTTTAGTAGAACTAGTTACAAGGCAATCAGGTTCAATTGGGCTGATTATAATGAAGCTGATACCAGTTGTGGTCAAAACAATAGCCCAGACTAAGATTAATAAGAATTCAAGGGTCCATCAGATCTCTGGACTTCCAGAGTGTGGGTTGGTAAAGCATTTTTTGAGGTTAATGCCTTTTTGTTTTGTTTTTGTTTTTTTCCTGCGAGATTGTAATACCCTAGCATACTTGTTGCACCTCTGTACCTTGTCCATCCTGTGCGCTCACAGGATGTGCATTCAGGTAGAACTTGTTGGGTTGTTTTGAAAGCTGAAATCAGCAATTTTGGGGAGAGCCAGCTGCTCTCAATACTTCTCCTGTTTTTGGTCTCAATTGAGTCTAGGATCACCTAGTAAAGGGAGTGGGTAGTTCAAAACCAGAGCCACATGGCTCTCACCTGAGAGCACTTAAGTTAATACGATGGGCAGTCAGCATTGAGGCCCACATATAAAACCTTTATTCTTAGGTTCCAAATGCAAGTATGCTTTGCTCTAGCTTACCTGAGGGGACCCTTTTCCTATTTGGGGAGGGGTTTTTGTTAAAAATCACTAACTTTTCAAACCAGCTGATTAAAATCTGTCTTCTGATTGTATCTGGGTAATTGGAACAGAACTGAGAATCATGTTTAGTTTATACAGCTGCATTTGTCAAATTCACCAAAGGCTACTCACCTGATACATGAGCAGTATAACTGATAGTTATGAGTCTCTGTCAGGTAAGGTTATTTGGAGGTCTGCTTCCTGCAAGATCTCTGTGCCTAGACCTACTTCTGTGTGCAGTGGAGAATTGACCAATTATTAGATAATTAAACAACAAAACACTTATATTTGAAATATTCTCGGTTAATTACCTGAGAATTTGATTTTTGAATCATCCAGGACATTTCTCATTTGTTTAATGTGCAGGTGTAAATGATGATGAGTCGTTGGTTATTGAGAGAAAACAACACTGTGAATGAAGCCTTGACATGCTTTCTCCTTGGGAAGACGTTTTCTTGGATTGTTCTTAACTTCTCCCTTCCTCCCTCTATGTTATCAGTCGGACATGACAGTTCACTTTTTCCCTTAACTGCAGTTGAAGAAACATTTACTAAAGGCTTTAAAAGTGTTAAATTTTACATCTTATAGACTAGCATTGGCAGCATTTTCTGGTTGCACCATCATTCCTTTGCACACTGTTTCCTCCATTTGTAGGTCCTTCTCCTTTGACCAGTCAGTCTCTTGTCCCCAGCCTGTCTCCTGTCCTGTGTAAACTCTTTCAAAGGCATTGGCACTGTGCACAGAGGAAAGCTTTCACCCACATTTACCCTGGTGTCTAAGAGAGTCCTAAAGCTCTGTGCTCATCAGTTGGAATAATGTCTCAGGAACTAGAGTGGGGAGTTTCTTATTATCAAGGAGCAGGCATTTAAAGTGGCCTCAGAAATGGGGTTGGGGCAAGTGGTAATTAGAGCTGGGTTGGCCTTTTGTTTTCATTGCTTCTGGTTTAGAATTTCTTATGACATGTAGATTCTTCATTCTGGATTGTCTTTCAACCTGACATCATCATCAGTGCAAGCCAAGGTGGGTCATAGGGGACAACTGTTATGTTAGAGAGAAGGTAGTGCTTGTTGACTTCCGATAACAGTAGTAGCCAGTGACATTTTCAAGGTAAATTTGAGAAATGACCCCTCCCTTCACCCTGAGAGTGGGGTTATTTTTCACTTCATACTCTGTTCTTTACCATATGTATATTTTATCATGAGCATCTTAGAATGGCCATTCCCCTGCTTCAAATACTTTCATATCTGTTCATTCTGAAAAGCCAGACCCCAGAGCATTTTGTGCAGGACCTCCCTGCTATGATCTTGCCACCCACCATCATGCCCACATGTGCCTGGTGTGGGTACTCCTGTTTCTCACTGTGCTGGGGAAGCCTTGGTTTTTAGTTATCTCTTCCTCGGCAATCTCTAACACCTTGTATGTTTCTCTGTTAGTGTACTTTTCACGTTAGTCTTTAGTCATCTGTACATTTTCCTGTCTTGCCCACTGGAATTTTATTATTTTTTCAATTTAAAAATAAATTTTTATTGTTAGACTTATTGGGATGAGATTGGTTAGCAAGAATTGCATAGGCTCCAGGTTTACAATTCTACAGTGCATCGCCAACTTGTATAATAAGTTCACCACCCAGTGTGAGTTCTCTTTTCATCACCATAGATTTCATTCCCCCTCAGTCTTCTTAAGGAGAGAATTAGCCCTAATTCCTTAGGTGGCATCCACTGTATGTAATGAGTATACATTCCTCCATCCAGAATGATGCTAGCTCTGTACCAGGCAAGGGAGAATTGAAAAAAGGAGCATTCAGATCATTTGTAATGTAGCATTTACCATATTTTGCTGTGTATAATGAGTACCTTTTTGCCCAAATCTCTAAGGAAAAATAAGGATGCACATTCTACATGGGTAGTAATAATTTCATATCTATATAAATGTTTTTTTTGGGTTTGTTTTTTTTTTAATTTTTCAGTGTTTTCTTTTTTTTTTAATTCATTTTTATTGTTAGACTTATTGGAGTGACATCTGTTAGCAAGGACTATACAGGTTTCAGCCACACAATTCTACAGTGCATTATCAACTTGATGTATAATAAGTTCACCACCTAATGTGACTTCTCTTTCAATCACTTTATATTTAGATTCCTTCCCTCCTCTCCCACCCCCTCCCCCTTCTCCCCTCCCTAACCCACTTGTCACCAAATAAACATTAAACTGTTGATTGTGTCCATGGGTTATTTGTTTCTTCATTTCTTTTTTCTTTGCTTTCAGTTTTATATTCTGCATATGAGTGAAGTCATACACTTCTTTGTTTTTTCTGTCTGGCTTATTTCACTTAGCATGATGATCTCCAGGTCCATCCATTTTGTTGCAAATGGCAATATTTCATCTTTTCTTATAGCTGAATAATATTCCATTGTGTACCACAGCATCTTTATCCAGTCATCTGTCGCAGGGCACTTTGGTTGTTTCCATGTTTTGGCCACTGTGAACATTGCTGTGATGAACATTGGTGTACATAAGTCTTTGCAGACAAAGGTTTTCAAGTCTTTTGGGTAGATCCACAGAAGGGGGATTGCTGTGTCAAATGGTAGATCCATTCCCAATTTTCTGCAGAACCTCCACAATGCCTTCCACAGTGGTTGTACCAGTTTGCACTCCCACCAGCAGTGTACCAGAGTTCCTTTTCCTCCACATCCTCTCCAGCACTTGTTATTCCTTGTCTTGTTGATAATAGCCATTCTCACAGGTGTGAGGTGATATCTCATTGTGGTTTTGATTTGCATTTCCCTGATAGCTAATGAGGATGAGCACATTTTCATATGTCTGCTGGCCATCTGTATTTCTTCGTGGGAGAAGTGTCTGTTTAGTTCTTCTGCCCACTTTTCAATTGGGTTGTTTGTTTTTTGTTGTTAAGTCTTACTAGTTCTTTATATAATTTAGATATTAGACCCTTATCTGATGCCTCTTTGCTTTCTTGATGGTTTCTTTTGCTGTGCAGAAGCTTTTACGTTTAGTACAGTCCCATTCATTTCTTTTGAGTTTTACTTCCCTTGCCTTTGAGGTAACATTCATAAAACTCTTAAGCAAGGTCTATAAGTTTAGGACCTACGATTTCTTCTATGCAATTTATCATTATTGGTAGTATGTTTCGGTCTTTGGTCCAGATTGAGTTAATTTTGGTATATGGTGACAACTATCAGTCTAGTTTCATTCTTTTGCATGTGGTTTTCTATATGACCCAACACCAATTTTGGATATTGGTTTCTTTTCTTCATTGTATATTTTTGGTTTTCCGTAAATACAGCATGCACTTATATATGTGGGTTTATTTCTTTGTTTTCAGTTCTTTTTCCTTGGTGTGTGAAGTGCCTATTTTTCTGCAAATACCATGCTGCTTATATTATTGTCATTGTGTGCTATAGAGTGAAGTGAAAGAGTATGAAACCTCCACCTTTGTTTTTTTCTTTCCTTTTTTTTTTTCCTTAGGATGCCTGTGGCTATTTGGTGTCTTTTTTAATTCCATAGAAATCTATTGATATTATTCTTCAAATTTTTTGGAAAAACTGTCATTGGAATTTTGAAGGGAATGGCATTAAACCTGTTCATTGCTTTGTGTAATGTGACCATTTTAATGAGGTTCATTCTTTCCATCCATGAACATAAAATCTCTTTGCATTTCTTTGTGCCTTCTTCAATTTCTTTTAATGTCTTGTGGTTTTCAGTGAATAGGTCCCTCAACCCCTGTGTTAAGTTTATTCTGAGCATTGAGTTTAGGGTTAAATACAAATTAGGGTTCGTGTTAGACTGAGCTTTAGGGCTATTGCTGGGGTTAGGTTGGTGGTATCAGTTACAGTCAGTGTTATGATTTAGGATAGGTTTAGTGTTAAGTTGATTATTAGAATCAGGGTTAAGATTAGGGTTATATTGACTTCTGAAGTCCAGGTTTCATTTTAAATTACTGTTATGATTAAGGTTAGGGTTAGGTCTAGAATTCGGTTTAAGATAAAGCTCGGGTTATGTAATGGGTAGATATAGGGTAAGTGTTATATTTCTGATTAGGTTAGAAAAAATGTTAGGTTCAGGTAATTAGCTATGGTTAGCATTATGTTTAGGGTTAGTGCTAGAGTTAGGTTTGAGGTTATATTTTAGTTTTTAATTAGGGTTGGTGTAGGTTTAAGACTAAGATAAGGACTATAGGCAAGCCTAGGTTTAGCTTTAGGTAGATGTTATGGGTTAGCTTTTGAGTAAAGCTTAGGGTTAAAGATAAGGTCAGGATTAATTTTATTATTAGGGTTAGCAATAGAATAAAAGGTAAGATTATGTTTAAGGTTAGAGTTTGTGCTTAAGTGTAAGTTTTTTTTTGTTATATTCATGGTTCAGTGGAGAGGTAGGTTAAGAAGTGTGTTAGCGTAAGCTTTGAGGCAGGGTTTGGCTATAAATTGTGGATAGAGTAAGGGCTGGGGTTAGAGTTAGGTTTACAATTATGTTAAGGGTTATGCTTTCAGTTAAGTTTAAGGTTAGATTTTGAGTTTGGTGTGAGAGTGGGGTTAGGTTTGTGTTTCCATTTAGGGGCAGGATTACACTTAGGGTTATGTTTAGAGTAAGCCTCAGGTTAGGGTAAGTGTTAGAATGAGTTTGGGTTCAGAATTGATTTTGTGATTATGGTTAGGGTTAGTGTAGTATTAGAATTAATTTTGAGATTAAGATGTAAATTTAAAATGAAATTTTAAAGGCTTAGGTTTAGGTTTAGGGTTAAGTTTTTAATTAAGTATGTGGTTAGTATTAGGGTCATATTACTGTCTAGGTTTAGGGTTAAGGCTGAGTTTATGATTAGTGTTATGGATAGGCTTATGGTTATGTTTGCATTTAAGGAAAGGGCTAAGGTTTGGGTTGAGTTTGTGATTAAGGTTGAGGTTATGGTTAAGTTTACACTTACCTTTATGTTATGGTTTACTTTTAAATTGGGATTAAGTTTAGTGTTCTTTGTAGGATACGTGCTGGGGTTATTGTTGGGTGTACGATTTAGTGAAGGGGTAGGGTGAGGGTTAGAGTGAGGTTTGAAGTTCGATTTTGGGTTAAAATTAGTTTTAAGTTTTAGGTGTATGTTTAGGTTTAGGGCTCCAGTTTGGCTTAAGTTTAGTGTAAGGGTGAATTTTCACTTAGGATTGTGATTAGAGATAAGGTTAGTTGTGGGTTTATAATTAGAATTCAGGTGCTGGTTAGGGTGAAGGCCAAGATCATGTTGACGCCCAGGGTTAGGTTTGGGGTTACATTTAGGGATTTTGGTTAAGTTCATGGTTCATGTTAGAAGTAGTTTCAGGTTTAGGTTTAGGTATAGGGTTTGCTTTGATTCAAGGGTTTGGGTTTAAATTGGGATTAAGTTCATGTTTAAGGTTAGGGAACAGGCCAGGTTTAGGGTTAGACTTAAGTAAAGGAATAAGGTTAAGATTCCATTTTGAGTTACATAGAAAGTTATGGATAGGTTTGGGTTTAGGGATTACTTATGACTAAGATTAGGGTCTGGTTCATTTTGAATTAGGTATTGTATTTGGGATAGTATTAATACTGATTCCTTACTTTTTTTTTTTTTCGTCTAAGCTACAACATTTTCCTTTGAGATCATTAAAAGTGGTTTTCAACTTTCCAGTTACTTAGAAGAAACAATGGGGCGTGAACACACTAGTCTATTCAAATGCTCATCATAGATCTCACTACCCAGTCTTCTCAGTTTTTCAAAAATAACTTCCCTATTCTCAAAGCTATTTACAGTTATCAGATCAGGATTGAGAGGATGACTTACTGCAAAATTACCAAACACAAGCACCAGCCGCTTCCTTCCTTCCTCCCCGACCCCAAACGACAATCATCCATGAAATGCTAAATAATGCTCCTGTATCTGTTTTTCCCATTTTCTCCACTTTCCATTCTGTATTTTGCTTGTGTAGGAGTATTTATAAATACTTATTTTAATTCTGAGTAGAATACAAAACACAAATAAAAAAGAATAGCAAAGGCTTCTATTTAAATATTGTAGAAGGCATGCATGCACATACAACTCTAGTATTTTGAACAGTTATTTGTAAAACATACTCAAAGTGCATTCTGTGCTTGCTCTTCCCACCCCATGCCACTGCCTTTCCTCATTTAGGAAAACAGTTTAGGACATTGGCATGCATACAGTTAAACAAGGGGAGGCCCCTGCTAATTGACCACTCACCAATCTCACAGAACATACAGAGAGACAGTAAGGTGAGTCCAAGTTTACACACCACTAAAATTTCTCGGCAAGAGAACGACTGCCTGTTTTGCATGTATTTTGGTCTCAGCCACACAACCAGTAAAGATTGCATGGAACAGATAAAAGAACCTACCTCATTGTCCAGAAGAAAACACCCTTTTACTCTGGTATCTCAAGGGCCTAGCAATACCTTGAAATAGGTACAAAGTGATGCATCAAAATTTTCCATTTGAAAAACCTCAAATGGAACCCGGGAGAGAGCAGCAGCTTGGAGAAGCAGTGTGGGATCAAGAGGAGCGCCTGTGGCCACTGTAAGCCCAGGCTGAAGTGGGATGATGATACTCGGATTGCACACCCATCCTCCACGATGGAAAGAAGAAGGCGCCAGAGACCTATAATCACAATGTTGGCTGACCGTGATGTCACAGTGGCAGGGCCAGCCAATCGGGGCCCCGAGCATGTATCAAGTGCTATGATGTCTTGAGGCCACAGAGCCAATCACGAGACAATAGAACTGTCATGATTGTGAGTTCCAGAATGCGATGCAGTGGGGAGCGGAGACCCGGGGAGAGGTATAGAGGTAAGTTTAGAACATGTGTTAAGGATGAGATTCTGCGCAGTTTCAGCTTTGGTATTAGCCTTAGAGTTAGCTTTGAGGTTAGAGGTTTTGTTTAAATTGTGGTTAGTGTTCAGGATATGTAAAGGTGGGGGTGAGAGGTACGTGTACTGTTGTGGTTATGATTAGTGTAAGGATCCATCTTTGAGTTAGGGTATGTGTTAGTTTTCAGGTTAGGTTCAGGGCTAGAGTTTGGTTTGGGTTAGAAGAAACTTTGAGATTATGGTATTAAGAATATTTAAAATGAAGGCTCTGGGCAGGGCTAAGGGACGGGCTATTGATAGAGTGAGTTAAAGTTTGAGGGTAGAGTTAGGTTTTTAGTTAGGCATATGGTTTGGGTTAGGGTTTGGGTAAGTTAATGATTAGGGGTAGTGATGTAGTTAGACTTAGAGTTACCTTTGAGGTTGGAGTTAAGTTTTAAGTTAGGGTAGGAAAAGGGCCGGTTTTATGATGCGGTAAAGATTTCAGTTTATGACTAGGTTCTTAGAATTAGGGTGAGATTTAGCTTGGAATTCAAGGTTTGGCCTTCAATTAGAGTTGGGTTTGGGTTTCGAGTAAAAGCCAGTATGTGTTACTTTCAGGGATAGTGTTATGGGTAGGCTTAGGTTTTTAATTAGGGTTCGTTTTAGCGTTAGATTTTGGTTTAGGATTATTTCTTGAGTATACTATGAGATTTAAAGTTAGGGTTCAGTTTATAGTTAAGTTCGGCTTTAAATTAGTTTTGGAGTTGGTGTAGGATTAGGTTTGGGCTTCAGTTGTTATTTAGTCGAGGTTTATGGTTAGGGTTATTTATTTATGTATTAAATTAATTACGCTGACATTTATTAGTAAAATTACATTTCCAGTGTGCATTTCTATAATACATAATTTATATTCATATATTGCATTGTGCGTTTAGTACCCAGAGTCACTTCTTCCTTCCTCCTATCTTTGACCACCTCCTTTTCTCTTCTACCACCTCTCTTTTCCCTTACTTTCTTGTAACCACTAAAGTGTTGTCTGTATGTCATTGCCAAGGTTTCCAGACAGGACAGGTTTTGGCGGTGGTACACCCAATTGAAAAAACACACGCGGAGCCGACATGGGGTACCATAAACTCACCAGCAAGCAAGCTACTTTATTACGCACCTGGGACTATATATACATATTCAAACAAAAGTGGCATCTTGCCGCATCTGCCCAGTAGCATTTTTTTAGGTTTTCATGGTTACATAAGGCGGTACATGCTCAGTGACTGTCAGCCCCAGGAATTCCTCAACCCCAGACAGGGACTGATTATACCAAGGTCAAGCCTGGGCGGCGGGCCTGGCTTTAACCCTTTGCAGTGGGCTTAGCTTTAACCTTCTGGGGACTGACACTCTACCCCTACAGGGCCGCCGTGCAGGACTTTGTCCATAATGCATATCCTTGAGCCCACAGCCCACAGCAGCAATATAGGGAACAGCAAAAGCCTATCAGACTGCTAGCAATAATTGCTAGGATCATTAGTATCCACCGTCAGGTGGATCCTAAGGAATTCCACCAAGTGCGAAGGGTCAGTACATGGGTAACATTTTGACACAAGTGTTGGGCACCCAAACAGCAATACAATTAGCAGCTGAGCAGTGTTGTTATATACATAGCGGGACTGTTTTCCATAGCTTTACATGTTCCCCCACCACCCAACCCCACCCATTAGTCATTGCATAACCAAACAGAGGGGGTTGCTTATTATGGTCCTTGTGGAGCAAGTTGTCCACTGCCTGACGCTGTTGGTCCCATTCAGCGGTGCTGCTCCATGTATGTAACCACGTCCAGTTGTGTAGGGAAGCTGGGTGGATCCACCATGGAAGCCCCTCAGCTGTCTCCACCGGTATTTCCATGCAGATCCAGCAGTGGGGAACATTGTGTACCTGAGCAAATATATGTGCCCAGGACAGGATACTATTGCCTGCCGTTAGCCTGGGTGGTAGGACAAAGCAGATAGTGACACCATTAAAGGAACATCTTTACCCTCAGGTAAAATACAGGCAATGTGTCCATCTTGTGACAACAATGTGGTCGGTAAGGGCTTTGCCCCAGGCCTATGATACTAGACTTTTTCCTCAAGAGTTTTGGGCCAAGGCTGCTCAAATGGGGTGATGGAGTACAAAGGAAGGGGCCAGAGGGCTTCTGGCCCTCTCTGGCAGAGTCACCTGCACAGAGAGGGGCCAGCGCCCCAACCATGGTTTTAAGAGCAATCCTTCCTGAAGTCCAGCACCCCAAGGTTCTATCAGAGCCAGCCAGGATTCATGGGAGGCCCGGGTAGTCCAAGGCCATGACCATGAAGCTTGTTTTCTTGGTGCCAACAAGTCAGGAGCATGGAGGAGTGAAGACCCATTATGTGTTTTTGGTACCAGGTGTGGGTCAGAAAGGTTGGGAGAGATCAGTACGTCTGGGTTGTTCATTTGATAGCCTGACTGCAGATTGGTTCTCCATTTGCCTAGACTGGGGCCCAAGACCTTTAATTTTTCCTTTAATAAACCATTGTATCGTTCTATCATACCTGCGGCTTGGGGTCAGTATGGTACGTGCAACTGCCAATCAACATCATTCCGACGAGCCCAAGCCTGCACTTTGTATCCAGTAAAGTGTGTGCCCCGGTCACTGTTAATTCCATAGGAGTCCCATAGGCAGCGCTCAGCTGATCAAGTGCAGCAAGGGTATGTACCTGGGTGGCCGTAGATGTGGGCCAGGCAAATCCTAACCTGGTCCCTGTATCCACTGCTGTGAAGGCATATTGACAACCATGGTCTGTTGGTAAGGGCCCGATATAGTCCACCTGCCACTCTTGAAGGGGCTACCCACCCCTTGGCACAACACCCAGTTCTCGCAGGGGGCGGTACCTGTGGGGGTGCTGTTTTGCACAAATTTGGCACTCTTGCACAGCCTGTTGACATTGTGCCCGGATCAGGGACATACCCCATCGATGAGCTACTGTTCCATGGTTCAGGCTCCAACATGTCCCAGCTTGCGGTGTAGCTAGGGACCTGGCTCTCCTGGGTGGGGCAATAACTGGCTTGCCCTCACTTGAGCAAGAGCATCAGCAACATCATTTCCAGGCGCCTTTAAAGGATTATGTCCTGGTACATGGTAAATGGTGTCCCCCTCCTGAAGACCCCTTTCATACAAGTCCTGCCAAAGAGCCCTCCCCCACAAAGGACAGTGCCCTATCAGCCAATCTTGGGCTTCCCAGCGGGGGAGCCAGAGTGTTAAACCTTTGTACACTGCCCAACTGTCTGTACAGACGTGTACAGGGCCTGATTCATTCATCAGCACTAGCCACATAGCCCTCAATTCAGCCCACTGACTGGATTGCCCAGTCCCTGTCTCATACCAGAATTCGTCTGTAGAGGGCTGTATTGCCACAGTCGCCCATGTAGGCGGTTGCCCTCGGCAGGAGCCATCTGTATACCAGGCATCTGCCGGAATAGGGGCTTGCTCCTCTAAATAGGGGCTGTCCATAGACATTTCAGTTTCCATCGGTGGGGATGGCTGTTCTACCTGAAATTCTATAGGTCCTAGCAAGGCATGCAATTGATGTGATAAAGGGCTGGATGAGAAGCAGGACCTCTGCTCCAAATAGGCCCCTCATTTGGTCAAGGTAGGGGTTTGAGCTACCCCTGTTCTTGGCGTCTGTAACCAAGACCACAACCAGCCCTCTACCAGATACCTTGATTGGATGGTTACAGGATTAGGACCTGTTATGGCCTCACAGGCCAAAAGGGCAGCATAAATAGCAGCTAGCTGTTTCTCTATAAGGGAATAGCGGGCTTCCTCCCCTTTCCACAATTGAGACCAGAAACCATGGGGCACTTTACGAGTCCCATGATTCTTCCACAAGCCCCATCCAAACCCATTGTCATCCACTGACATCGTTGAAAGGAACGGTAGGGTGGTGTCAACCACCTGTAGGGTTTGGGCTTGAGCCACTGCCTGCTTGGTGGCTCAAAATGACTTCTCTATCTCTGGGGTCCAATCCCAAGTAGCCCCTCACCATATCAGACAATGCAAGGGGTGAGTTAAAGTGGCTAAATGAGGAATAAACACCCTCCAATAGCCCAACCAACCCAAATAGGCCTGCAGTAGCTTTACTGTTGCCTGCCGGGGATATGCCTGTATCTTATCTATGACTGCCTCTGGCATAACCTTAGTCTTACCCAACCAGAAAACTCCCAAGAATTTGACAGACAACCCAGGCCCTTGGACCTTGTCTTCGTTGACGGCCCACCCCCAGGTTTCCAGGGCCTCTCGTAGACTTGTGGCCGCAGTCTCGAGCTCTGCAAGAGAATCAGAGGTTAGCATTATGTCATCAATGTAATGGAACTGATGGACCCCTGCTGGCTTCCGCCAGGTGGCCAAGTCCTGAGCCACCAGTCCGTGGCACAGGGTGGGACTGTGCAGATATCCCTGGGGAAGCACCAGGAAAGTCCATTGTCATCCTTCCCACGTGAAGGCGAACTGCTCTTGACTCTTCGGCGCTATATCTATGGAGAAAAAGGCATTTGCCAAATCCACAACATAGTGATACTGTCCCAGTTCATGTGTGAGTTTGTCCATAAGATCCATTACATTAGGCACAGCTGCATGCAATGGGGGCATCACTTTGTTCAGCTCGCGATAGTCCAGTCATTCGCCAGGAGCCGTCAGGCTTTCTCACTGGCTATACAGGAGAATTGTAAGGGCTATGCGTTGGGCGGATTATCTGGGCTTCTTCAAGCTTGAGAATGGTACGACCAAACTCTTCGCGCCCTCCTGGTAGCCAATATTGCTTTTTATGCACAACACTGGTAGCCTGGGGCAATACCAAGTGGGCATGATGAGGATGCCCCCGAACAATAGTCTTTACCACTCGTGTACGCAGGCGAAACTCTCCCATCATCGTCGAAATCTCCAGTCCTTGCAGCACATCCACCCCTAGAATATATTCTGCGATAGGGGAGACATAGACTTTATAGTCTTGTGGGGCAATCGCCCTATGCTCAGGGTCACAACTGCTTGTTTGACCCGTATCATCCGGCCTCCATATACCTCCATGGTTGCCGTAAGACTGCTAAAGCGATCCAGATTTCCATACAGCAACGTGCTATCAGCTCCAGTGTCCACAAGGGCTAGTACCCATTGCACATTATGGGGGGACCAGTAAATAGCAAGTTCAACACATGGCCTCCAGTCCCCCGGTTCCCCCCTCAGCCGGGTACCTTGGCCGGACCCCTAGTTGGGGTAAAAATCAGTCAGTCTCAACTCCAGAATTGGAAGTGTAGCTGTGGGCAGGGGAGTAAACTGCTGCTCAAGTTTCAGCTGCTTCCACCGAGCCAGCAGCACTCCCGTGGGCTGATGCTCTATTTTCTCTGCAGCTACTCCCACAGCTAATAGATCAAACCACATCCGCTTTCAGCTCACTCTCACTGCAGGCTGAACACCACCCCTTTGAGCCCCTTTACTCTTTGGGTGTCCTTTGGGTGGGGGCCCCTTCGGGCCTTGTAGCGACCTCACCTGGCCGCCTTTTTTCTTTTGCTTCACTTCCACATCCCCCAATCGAGCTAGGGCGGCTGTTACTTCATGCACCTGCCGATCTACATAAGGGTCCAGAAGAGCCGCCATAGTCCCAAAAGTTCCTGGGGGTCCTGATGTTAGAATGAGGTCCTTCATCCTAGTGGTGAAAACCTCCTCATCAGGACTATTGTATTGTACCTGAAACATCATCTGTCACAACCCATCTCCCGTATGATTTGCACTAGGTACGAGTACGTGGACCAGTTGCTCACAGTCTCAGGCACTTCACCGGCATTTGCCCAAACTGTTCGGGCTGCTGCCATTATCCAACTAATCAGGGAATGATTCCCTGTATCATGGTTGGTGTGGGCAATATTTTGTAGCCTTTGCCTCAAGGAGGGGAGTACTGTAATGGAGGCCAGTTGGGACATTTCATCAGGGGACAACTCTGTTCCTTCCACCCCCTTGTCCATAATCTCAATAGCCAGCCCGGTACCGTTTCCCCAGTCCTTTGCTGTACCTGCTTCGTCAGTTCCCATAATTCAGTGGGTGAGTACGCAGTCATTGTCGTATGCTGCCTGGCCTGGGGGGGCCCCTGCAGCTGACCCCCCGGCCCCATTTGCTGCTCCCCTGGCCCCATTTGCTGCTCCAGTTTGACCTTCCGTTGCACTAAGGGGTGAGCCTGCAATGTAGGTATTGGGCTACCTGCCCTGGAGGACTGTACAGACCCCTCTGAGCCCTGCAGTACATGTTCAGCAGCCGCCAGGTGCTCTTCCAGCATTTCCTCCCGGTGCTGCAACTGGTGTACCTGTTGAGCTTGCTCCTGCATCTCCCAGCTGGTGTGGCGCAACACTGCCAGAAACACCCAGGCTACACGGCCGGCCACCTTCCAGTGTGCCGGCAGAACATTCGGCTTCATAGATTCCAGGGCCTTTTTGATATCTCCAGGTGTTGGCCTAATCTCATCCCAGTCTTCTGGGGCTGTCCATGTGGCCAGATATGTGGCCACCGCGTGCCATAGGGAGGTGGGAGTCCACATTTCTTCCACCTGGGGACCCTCAAAGGCGCTGAGGGTAGTACTCACCACATCTTGTGGACTAAGCCAAATGTCATTGACAAGGTTTCCAGACAGGGCAGTTTTCAGTGGTGGTACACCCAATTGAAAAAACACATCCGGAGCCGACATGGGGGAACATAAACACACCAGCAACACCTGGGACTATATATAGGTAATCAAACAAAAGTGGCAATTTGCCGCATCTGCCCAGTAGCAATTGTTTAGGTTTTCATGGTTACTAGGTGGTACATGTGCAGTAACTGTCCCCAGGAATTCCTCAACCCCAGACAGGGACTGATTATACCAAGGTCAAGCCTGGGCGGTGGGCCTGGCTTTAGCACTTTGCAGTGGGCTTAGCTTTAACCTTCTGGGGACTGACTCTGTATTTATGAGTTTTTGGATTTTTCTTTGTTCCTTTCATTTTTACATCCCAAATATGAGTGAAGTTCTATGGTTCCCAGCTTTTTCTATTTGATTTATTTCCCTTAGCATGGTAATCTCCAGACCCATCCATGTTGTCACAAATGGCAGTATTTCATCTTTACTTCTGGGCGAGTAGTGTTTCACTGGGTATTTGTACCACATCTCCTGCATCCAATCACTTGTTGAAGAACATGTTGGTTGTTGACATGTCTTGTCCACCATAACTTGTACTGCAAGGACCACAGGGGTACCTGTGTTCTCTATGAGTACATGTTTTCAGATTTGGAGGGTGGATACCCAGAGAAGGGATTGCTTGGTTGTGTTGTATCTTTATTATTAATATTTTGGGGAACCTCTGTACTGTTTTCCATAGTTGCTGTGTCAATTGACATGCCCACCTGCAGCATATGAGAGTTCTTTATTCCCACAGCCTCTCCAACACTTGTTATTACTGTTCTCGTGGATCATAGCCTTTTTTTTAATTTTTTAACTCAAATTTTTATTTGTTTATACTTAGGCACTTGTTTTTTGTATTATAAAGAAATGTTAGCATTTCTTTTTTAACAAATTATGGTGTAAGAAGTTTTATGTAACATAATTATAAAACATGAGAAGAGATACATGGTATAAAAAACTTTATGTATAAAATTTTTTATACAAAAAATGGTTATCATTTTCCAGGGTATTATTTGGCATGCAGATATTGATTCCTAGAGTTATAAGTTTAACTCATAGGCACAAATAAAAGAATTAACAACATTTATATAGATACAGAATTAGTAATACCCGTGTAAAATGCGCATCCCTATTTTTCCCTTACAAATTGGAGCGAAAAAGTGCTCATTATACATGACAAAACATGATAATAAGAAAAAGGCTAACACATCAATGCAGTAGAGAAAGTACATAAAATGGCAATATCTTTTCCCAAAAATTAAGCATGTGAAAATATTTAATATTTAATCTCAATACTAATCAATGTAAATTGAAATTTTGACATTTCAAAAGTAAATCTGGTAAGTTGTGTTTTAATATGCTCAGATTTGGAAAGAGTCTGAGGAAATGAGTTCTTTAATGGTAATACACATTGCTATTATAATATTCTAAAGGGCATTTGGCAGTACCCTTTAAAAGCTTCAAAAAGTCTCATGCTCAGGCAATTTAACTTCTAGAAATTCAACTTAATAAAATAGTTTACAAACTACACAAAGATGGATACATGGATGCTGGTTGTAATAGTAAAACCTTGGGGAAGTTATCAAGGACCAGCTATAGGTAATTGATTATATAATTTATATGATAGTCTTCATTCTATGTAATATTAATTAAATAAAACTATGTTATAAACAATTTTAATAATATGGAAAGATTATTATTAATACTTCACTAAGTGAAATAACATTTATCAAGCATTTATGTACAACTGATGAAGTATCTTCATTTTTCATTGAAAAATACTGTAACTATACAGGTAAAATTTTTACTAATGTTATGAAATGCTGATTTGAGGCTTTGGTCATCTATTTCTTTTTTGAAAATTATTTAGCAAATGTGACTTTTACAATGAGAAAAACAATAAACTGACTTTTGTTTGACGTTGTACTCTCAACCTACAAAGACTCATAACAGTTTATCTAATTATTAAGTATTCATCATCTTTGAATATATTCAAGCCTATTTTGAAGCTAGCTCCACATTTTTTCACCAAAATCACCCAGACTTAAATGCAAATAAACTAACATATGTGAATGGGATATAAATAGTTCCTGGCACATAGTAGGTGTTCAATAAATGTTAATTCCATTTTTGTGCAGATTTATTTGGAAGTTTCAAGCAGTAAATTTTACCACAAGTGAAAGACATATATTTAGCAGCAGGTAGTTAAAATATAGAATTTGGTATCGATCATACCCTTTCTATTAATAACAGGTGTGAAGTGCTAGTTCATGACATTTAACTAATGGCTAGAGTACTTAAATATTTTCTAAGTATCTCTTGGGTGTTTGAATAATCTGTCTTCTTGGCAGGCAGTGTCTGTTCAAGTCCTCTGCCCCCTGTGTTAATTGGATTGTTTGTTTGTCTGGTGTTGAGTTCTAGGAGTTCTTTATATAGTTTCGATTTTAACCCCTTTTCAGTCATTGCGTGCAAATGTCTTCTCCCACTCTGTCGGTGGCCTTTTTGCTTTCTTGATGGTTCTTTGGCTGTGCAGAAGCTTTTACGTTGGGTCCAGTCCCATTCATTTCTTTTGACGTTTACTTCCCTTGCCTTTGAGGTAACTTTCATAAAACTCTTTCTGAAGCAAGGTCTACAGGTTTAGGACCTACGCATTCTTCTATGCAATTTATCATTATTGGTAATGAAATGTTTAGGTCTTTGGTCCAGACTGAGTTCATTTTGGTATATACTGAAATCTGTCTGTCTAGTTTCATTTTCTTGCATGTGATTTTTCCTCTATGCCCCAGCACCATTTATGGGAAATGGTTTCTTTTCTTCATGTTATATTTTTGGCTTTTCGTAAGAAACGATCCCCACATATATATGTGTGATTACTTCTGGGTTTTCATTTCTTTTTCATTGGTGTGAGTGTGCCTATTTTTCAGCAAATACCATGCTGCTTATATTATTGTCATTGTGTGTTATAGATTGAAGTCAAAGAGTGTGAAACCTTCACCCTTAATTTTTTTTCCTTCGGATGCATGGGTCTATTTGGGGTCTTTTTAGATTCCATATAAATCTGTTGATGTTTTTCTTCAAATTTTTCAAAACTTTGTTATTGGAATTTTGATGGGGGTGGCATTCAATCTGTTCATTGCTTTGTGTAACATGACCATTTTAATGAGGCTCATTCGTCCCATACAGGAACATAAAATCTCTGCATTTCTTTGTGCCATCTTCAATTTCCTTTCATGTCCTCTGTTGGTCAAAGTATTGGTTCCTCAGCCGCTGTGTTAAGTTTCATCTCAGCATTGAGGTTAGGGTTAAAACACAAAGTAGGGTTTGTGTTGGAATGAGCTTTAGGGTTATTGTTCTTTTTAGGTTGGTGGTATCAATTAGACTCAGAGTTATAATTAAAGTTAGGATTAGTGTTAAGTTGATCATTAGAATTAGGGTTAAGATTATGGTACTATTGACCTTTGAAGTTCGGCTTTCACTATCGATTACTCTTTTGATTAAATTTAGGGTTAGGTCTAGAATTAGGTTAAAGGGAAGGCACGCGTTATGTAATGGGTAGATTTAGGGTATGTTTCTAGTTTCTGATGTCGTTAGAAACCATGTTAGGTTCAGATAGCTAACTATGGTCAGCATTAGGTTTAGGGTTAGGGTTAGAGATAGAGTTCAGTTTGAGGATATTTTTATAGTTTTTAATTAGGCGGGGTGTGGGTTTAAGACTACAATAGGGGCTGTAGGCAAGCCTAGGTTTAGCTTTAGGTAGACGTTATGGTTTAGATTTTGAGTTAGGCTAAGGGTTAAAGATAAGGTTAGGTTTGATTTTCTTATTAGTAGAACAAAAGGTCAGATGGTGTTTAAAGTTAGATTTTGTGCCTAAGTTTAGGATTTTTTTATATTTGTGGTTCAATTGAGAGGTAGGTAAGAAGGAGTGTTTTATCGTAAGCTTTGAGGCAGGGATTGGCTCTAAACTGGGGATAAAGTTTGGGTTGGAGTAAGGGCTGAGGTTAGGGTTAGGTTGACAGTTACGTTAAGGGTTATGTGTTACGTTAAGTTTAAGGTTAGGTTTTGAGTTTCGTATGAGAGTGGGGTTAGGTTTGTGTGACTCAAAGCAAACCCTAAACCTAAACCTAAAACTAAATCTACTTGGAACATGAACATGAACATAAACAAAATCTCTAAGCATAACCACAAACCTAACCCTGGAAGTCAACATCATCTTGGACCTCACCCAAACCAGTGCCTGATTGTAAACTTAACCTCACATCTAACCTTATCTCTAATCACAACCTAAATGAAGAAGTCACCCTTACCCTAAACCTAAGCCTAACTGGAGTCCTAAACCAGAAAATACACG
>PVJL010014398.1:0-28226 GCA_004026885.1 Lyroderma lyra | reverse complement strand
TAGGTCTATAAGTTTAGTACCTATGTCTTCTTCTATACAGTTTATTGTTGTAGGTCTTATATGAAGGTCTTTAATCCATTTTGAGTTAATTTTTGTATATGGAGAGAGTTCATAGCTCAGGTTCATTCTTTTGCATATGTTTTTCCAGTTTTCCCAGCACCACCTACTAAAGAGGCTGTCTTTTCCCCATTGTATGTTTGGAATTTTCTATATAAAGGATCATGTCATCTGCAAATAGTGACAATTTAACCTCATCTCTCTTAATTTGGATACGTTTTATTCCTTTCTCTTACCTGATTGCTCTGGTTAGGACTTCCAGTACTATATTGAATAGCAGTGGTTACAGGGGCATCCCTTTCTTGTTCCTGATTTTAGATGAATGGGTTTCAGCTTTCCCCCATTTGGTATATTAGCTGAGGGTTTGTCATAGATGGCCTTTATTATGTTGAGATACTTTTGTTCTATACACATTTTATTCACTGTTTTGATCATAAATGGATGCTGTATCTTGTCGAAAGCTTTTTCTGCACTAATTGATATGACCATATGATCTTTATCTTTTATTTTGTTTATGTGGTGTATCACATGGATTGATTTTCATATGTTGAACCATTCTTGTGCTCCTGGGATGAATACCACGTGATCACGGTGTATAATCTATTTGATGCATTGTTGTATTCTATTTGCTAATATTTTGTTTAGAATTTTTGCATCTGTGTTCATCAGAGATATTACTCTATAGTTTTCTTTTTTTGTGTTATCTTTACCATGCTGTGGTGTTAGGGTAATGTTGGCCTCATTGAATGAGTTAGGAAGTATTGCCTCATCTTCAATTTTTTGGAAAAGTCTGAGAAGGATAGGCATTAATTCTTCTTTGAATGCTTCGAAAAATTCATTGGGGAGATCATCTGGTCTAGGGCTTTTGCCTCTGGGGAGGTTTTGGATAATCATTTCAAATTATTTACTATTGATCAGTCTGTTTAGATTATCCAGTTAATCTTGGTTCAGTCTAGGTAGACTATAAATTTTTAGGAACTTACCCATTTCTTCTAGGTTGTAAATTTAGTGGCATAAAGCCCTTCATAATATTTCTTATAATCTTCTGTATTTATGTGGTATCGGTGGTGATTTTTCCCCTTTCATCTCTAATTTTGGGTATTTTTGTCTTTTCCTCCCATTTTTTGGTTAGTCTAGCCAGGGTTTTGTCAGTTTTGCTGACTTTCTCGAAGAACCAGATCTTTGTTACATAAATTTCCTCTATTGTCATTCTGTTCTTGATTTTGTTTAGCTCTGCTTTAATTTTTATTATTTCTTTCCTTCTGCTGACTTTGGATTTTTTCCTGTTATTTTTCCAGTTTGTTAAGATGAGATATTAGGATGTTTACTCGTGATTTTTCTTGTTTCTTAAGACAGGACTGTTATGATGTAAATTTCCCTCTTATTCCTGCTTTTTCTGTGTCCCAATAATTTTTGTGTGTTGTATTTTCATTGTCATTAGCTTCTATGTATTTTAATCTCTTTTATTGTTCTTTGATCCAGTCATTTTTTTTTTTTTCATTTTTATTGTTAGACTTATTGGGTGACATCTGTTAGCAAGGATTACATAGGTTTCAGGCATACAATTCTACTGATCCAGTCATTTTTTAATAAGATGTTGTTTAATCTCCATGTATATGTGATTTTTTTCCTGCTTTCTTATTGCAGTTGATCTCCAATTTCAGAGCTTTGTGGTCTGAAAACACACTTCATACAATTTCAATCTTCTTGAATTTACTGAGGCTGCTTTTGTGTTCCAGCACGTGGTCTATCCTTGAGAATGCTCCATGTGCACTAGAAAAAAAGTGTAGTCTTTTTTTGCTGGATGAAGTGTCCTGTAAATGTCAATTATGTCCAATTGCTGTAATGTGTCATTTAGAGCTGACATTTCCTTGTTTATTTTCTATTTGGATGATTTGTACATGGCTGTTACGGGGTATTTAGGTCTCCTAATGTGATAGTGCTGTTGTCAGTTTCTCCTTTCAGATCTGTTAGTAATTGCTTTGTATATTTTGGTGCTTCATAATTGGGAGCATATATATTAATTAGTGTCAAGTCTTCTTCTTGTTGTATTGTGTCTCTTATCAGTATGTGATGTCCATCTTTGTCACTTGTTATCTTTTTTAAACTGAAGTTTGATTTGTCAGATATCAGTATGGCAACTCCTGCTTTTCTCTGGACATCATTTGGTTAGAATATTATTTTCCATCCTTTCACTCTGAGTCTGTGTTTGTCCTTATGCCTGAGGTGTGTCTCTTGGAGACAGCATATAGATGCGTTTTGTTTTTTAATCCAGTCTGCTACTCTTATTGGTGAGTTCAGTTCATTAACATTTAAAGTGATGATTGATATATGATGATTTCCTATAGCCATTACTTCTTCCTTTTTTATTTTTGTTTCTTTTTTGTTGTCCCAACTCTATTCCATTTATTCTGATGTTTTGTTTCAGGTGAAAGAGCCTTCTTCAGTATTTTTTGAAGTGCTAGTCGCATGTTGGTAAATTCCCTCAGCTTTTGTGCGTCTGAGAAGGTCTTTATTTCTCCTTCACATTTGAAGGATAATTTTGCTGGATAATTTATTCTTGGCTGGAAGTTTCTCTCTTTCAATCTTTTGAATATTTGATTCCACTCTTTCTTGGCTTGTAAAGTTTCTGCTGAGAAGTCTGATGACAGCCTGATGGGTTTTCCTCTAAATGTTATGGTTTTCTTTCTGAATTTGCTTTCTAAAATAATTCATCCTGCTATGGTGTTTTGCCAGTATGTTTTCATATCTCTGAGAGCCTTTAGAATAACTACCTTATATTCTCAGTCACTTAGTTCATAAATTTCCAGATCTATGAGATTGTTTTCTGAAGATTTTTCATCTTTTTTTCTGAGCAGTTTTAAATCCTAAGGTACTCATATTGACTGTTGTGTTCTTCTTCTTTGGCATGAGGGCTTTATTTCCAGCAGAGCCCAGGAGATCTCTTTGTTTCTCCAATTAGTATTTTGTGGTGTCTTGCTGTAGAGCAGACACTAGGTGGTGCTGGGGGGCAAGTTTTGGGAGACAAGGAAGGTGTTTAAGTGTATCTCTGGTCTCCAGCAGCATTTGGGGAGGGGGGGTGGGGAGGTCCGCAGTCTCTCCATTCCCTGCAGTTCATTGAGGAAGATGCGGGAGAAGGGGAAGGTGTATGGAATGCAAGCCAAGGCTGCTCCGCTTCCTGCATTTCCTTGGGAAAGCTAGGCGAGATGGGGGAGGTCGATGGAATGCAGGCTGAGGCCATTCACATTGGTCAGGGAAATGCCACCAACTCCACCGTTCTCCTTTCTGCCTTTTACCCAGGGCCTGTTTCAACAGTTTGTTTCCATGGCATCTGCTCCTGCCCGTTTGCAGGGATCCCGCCACTATGGCCTCCACTCTTGTAGCCACTCTACCTCCCACTCTGCTGTATTGTGCAGCTCCCTGATTTTTTTCTAGTTCCTTCAGTTCACTGTAATCCAGTTGGATCATGATCCATTTCTACTTCTTCCCTTCTCTCCTGCTTGCCCCCCGTCTCTCACCTTTAGATGTTTTCTTGCAATGCTTGGATTTCTCAGTTGTCACTGTGCCACTCAGGGTTTCCCATTTGGATCCTGGCCATCCCTTTAATTTTATTTTCCAGGTAAGATTTCAGGGACCTCCTCTCTGGTCACCATCTTTCTAGGCTTCTCTGGAAACGCATTTTAAACAGTTTCTTTGCTACATTGTTACAGAACAGCAAGTGGGTTGCGCTGCCCTGCCCACATGCAAATTCCACAGGCAGGGGTTTGGGGAAGAAGAGAAGGAGTCTTTATTCAAAAGCCACACAATTCTAGAAGGATGGCAGTCTTCTGTCTCAGATCCTACTCCCTCCAAAGCACACAAAGAAAAATAACACTGTCACCCTCTGCCAAGCCAGACCAAGTCGCAAGCTGTGCCTGGAGCCCTGCTCTTCCTTTCTAAAAAGATACTGTCCTTTGGGGAACACAGGTGGCCACAGCATGATTCTCCAGGCAGATCTCCCAGGGAGTGAAAAAAGAAAGCCCTTTCTCTTCATGAGCCAGCAGTCCCAGCTCTGGCATATGTGTACCCCTCACTCCTGCCCCATTCACCTATGTCCTCCAGGAGCTGCATGACAGAGTGGCTCTTTTGTGCCTAGCATGCAACCCCAGCTGGTTTCTGAAAAACAAAAAGAGCTAGACTCCACACTCCTTCCATTTAAACCTCCCTGCTCACGATCCCATGGTCTCCAGAAACATGCAACTTTCCAGCCAATTCCTGTCTTAGACTGGCTGATCTGCACCTTCCTCTGTTGCCATGCTTCAGAAGGGAGTAGGAGGATCTTTTTCTCCATCAATCACACTCTCACTCACTAACCTGTGGTGCGCACCTTGCTTACTTGTTTATGGCTGCCCCAGGCAACCTCCTCCTATTTCAGGAATGTCCATCAGGTGCCAGGTATGGTTGGGAATCTGGGCACAGGAAACATTATGTGCTCAGTAGCTCTGCCTTGTCCTGCTTCTCCTGGTATTATTGTGAGGGCGGTAACCCTGCAGCAGGGGAAGGCTTCAACACACTGAGAAAACATACACACATCAACAAGAACTTATTGATAACCTATACCAAGTGACAGTTGAATAAAGTCCAGCTTAAATGTACTTCGGTAGATGAAAGAATATGCCCCCCACCCCTGACACACACGGGAATAGGGTTCATCAGGGAGCCTAAAAGAACCATGCAGCCATCTTGGGGTTCCTATAGTCCCAACTATTCATTTAATTTACAACCATTATTTACCCATACAATGTACCCTAGAAGTGTATCATCACTTATTTTACAAGGTTTCTTGTGCAATTTAGCATGCCAACATAAGCCTAATTAGTTTAAAAATGATCTTTCGTAAGGAGAGAAAAAAGTCTTTTGAGGTGTTTCGGGGGCCCTTCTGGAATACCTCAAAGTTATTCCCAAATCAAGACTCTATTTATAATTTGAATTTTGGGAAGTTTGTCAAAGGATATCAAAGGTTGCGACATTTGACTTAATAAAATCAGAAGTCATTATGAAGCAATACTTAATTATCCATTTAACCAAAGTGAAAATAAAAGATTTCAAAGACAAATAAGAAAGTATACATAATTGTTAGTAAAACTAAGTTCTTACATTGAGATTTAGTTTTTTTAAGTAATGCAGGACCTGATTAAGATAACATAAAATGGAATATTGTTTTGATGAAACACAAAATTTTTGCTTTCTAGGCAGAAAAATTTCTTATCAGTAGCAGACCAATAGATCAAGAAAACTGTCTTGGAGTTCCCTGGTGGTATAGTGGCTAGGCTTCAGCACTGTCAATGCTGTGGCCTGGATTCAATTCCCAGCCAGGGAACTAACCACATTAAAAAAAAAAAAAAAGAAGACTGTCTTTTTAGCAGAGAAAGAGAACCAAGAATTTTGCTTCAGCTTGCTTTTTGATATTTAAATTCACTTACTTGATTAAACTTATATTAGTCTTATCAGCTTGACTACACAAAATTTCCTTTCTCAAGATTTTTTCCCACAAGCTTCCTATAAATTTGTATCCTTTTTAATATACAATCTTGTTCTTACCCATTCAGAAATAATTAGGACAAAATTACTTCATTTCCCTCAACAAAAGCCCATTTCCATATCTCATACCTTTTTTAAAAAACCAAGTATGTCCTATTTTTTTGCATATATCGTTGTTTCTTCTATTATTATTATTTTCTGTAGCTTTTGTTACATATAAGGTATGAAAATTAAGTTCATAAACTCATCCTAGAAAAAGTTCTATATATCTCATTGCTAAATATCACTACAGTCAACTTCAAAGTACTTCCCTTGGGAAGCTATGCACTGATGCCAGTGCCTAGTCCACCCTTCAAAACAATTTTGGAATCTTTTTCTAGAATGGCCATTAGATCTGTTATTGTATTACCCTTGATGTCTTGAAGGTCATCAAAATGTCATCCTTTTAATATTTTCTTTATCTTCAGATAAAGAAAAAAAAGTCACCGGGGGACCAGATCAGGTGAATAAGGAGAGTATTATAGTAAGTTATTTGTGTACTGGCTAAAAACTCCCTCACAGACTGCCGTGGGAGCTGGTGCATTTTTGTGATGCAAGAGCCATGAGTTATTGGCAAAAAGCTCAGGTTGTTTTCATCTAACTTTTTCATGCAGCCTTTTCAGCACTTCCAAATAGTAAAGTTGGTATGAGTTGGTACAAATTCATAATGAGCAATCTTCTGATATTAAAAAAGAGTAGCAACATCATTTTGACTCATGATTTGGACTGATGGAAATTTTTTGGTTGTGGAGAATTGCCTGACTTCCATTGTACACTTTGATGCTTTGTTTCAGGGTTGTAAATGTACACCCATATTTCATCACCAGTGATAACACAGCGCAAAACATTATCTTGCCTCTCCAAGAGGTCCTGGAAAACTTGGGCTCGCCTTTGATTTTGTTGATCAGGGAGCTCCTTCGGGACCATTTTTGCACACATCTTTCTCATGCCAAGATTTTCAGTTAAGATTTTTCTATTTCTCTATCAACGTTCATTGGCCTGCTATGCTTCTCACAGTCAGCCAACAGTTTTGATGCACAATTTGATGAATTTTGCATTGTTTTCATCAGTTCTACTTGTTACTGGCAGCCCTGACCTCTCTTCATCACTGATACTTTCTCTCCCCTCAGAGAAACATTTAATCCATTTGTACACTGTCATTTTCTTCATGGCATTATCCCCATAAACTTGGACTAACATGTCCCTGATTTCACTTCTACTCTTGCCAAGTTTAACAAGAAATTTAATACCTGTTCATTACTCTAATTCAAGCTCCAACATTCTTGTGATGCCACACAAAAACAAACAACATCAATAATGAATGCCACTCAGCTAGACACTGCCACACGTTGGCAGGAACACAGCTATGAGACAGATATAGTAGGGTTATGTACAGTGCTCCCAATATAAGCGCATGGAGGCATGTTTGTGAATTTAATTGTCAGACTTCATATATTAGAATTCTTAAACTTTAGATACTTTAATTTCTAGTGAAAACTAAGAAGTAAGAAATTGTGAACTGTTACTTTAGTATTTTTTAGATTGTCAAGTTTATGAACACATTTCATAATTCTAGAAATACATTTTTTCTTATAGCACATTTTTTAATGTCCTAGGACATGTTTATCAATAGACTAAAATATCTTTTTTTAATAATAAGAAGCAAAAAGTAGATAAACCTATGTTTAGTAATTAATGTTTCATTATTTTATCTTATTTGGAAATTATCTAGACATTCAATTAATATCTGTCATTTAATTTAGCTAGCAAAACTTTAGAGTTTCAAGTTACCAAAGAGATTTAGGAAACCATGTTTTAAGTACCCATACAATATAATTATTGTTAAAGAGTTCACTGAAAAAGAAGGTTTTTATCCTACTTATATTTATTTAATTACTTGGTCTCAACATTTAAGTTCAGATTAATTATGAAAATTTTATAATACCAATTATTTTTCTTGCTGAAAATTTTGCAACAGACATAACATGAACTTACTTGACTAATAAACTCAGTTAGAATAAACATATTTAATGGTGATGAGTAGACAGACATGCTTATTCAATCAAACCAAACTCAAACTATCATATTAATAGCCACTATTTCCCCAAATCATGTGATTCTGAAAAGCATTTAAGTTAGTTTCTGTTATGTTTTTTGAGAATTGTCATAGGTACTTATTTAAGCCAACTTAATTGAGCTTTTAAAAATAAATTAACAATATTGTCTGGAGTAGGAAATACCACAAAACACACATGAACACATGGACAGAAACCTCCCAGCCTTCATTTTAAAATTATTGCCATACGATGGGTAAGATAATATAAAATAAGAGTTGCATTCCGACAGTGTTTCTGGCAGATGGACTAAATTAAGCTTATCTGTATAGGCAGCTAAAGCTTTTTCTTATTAATATTTGTGGAGAACAATTAAGATTTGTGTTTGTCTTTGGCAAGGGAATCTTGGTGCCAGAGAAGCAGTTTGTGCTTTCAAAAACACAATCTCCCATTTTTTTTTCTTCAGTCTTAGGAATTGGGGATAATAAAGATATAACTATGCTTTGAACTGCTTCTTTCACTGCATTTCTCATTTTGCCAATATTTGAAAGATAAGAACAATTGCTCTCAAAATCTGGGCTATAGTATTAATAAATTAGAGATAATGTGACATTATAGCTTGACCTACTTGCCTTACTACATAATCCATAATTTACTTTTTTCTTTCTGGGTATATAAGTTTATTTAGCTTCGGGGAGTAGGTCTGAAGAAAAAGAAAATCATTATCAGGTTCTTGAATTTTCGTCTTCCAATTTTGCCAAATTTCTGATAAAAATGTTATCAAATCCTTTTAAATACCTTGTCAGGTTTCAGATGAGACAAACAGTAAATATTTATGGCAGTATGAAATAATTTCATGGACTCAAGAGGGTGCAAAGGTCATTCCAGGCATGTCCAACTTGCATCCTGTGGGCTGCATGCAGCCCAGGATAATTTTGAACGAGACTGAACACAAATTTGTGAACTTTCTTAAAACATTACAAAAATTATGCATGGACTTTCTTTTCTTTTCTTTTTCTTTTTCTTTCTTTTTTTTTAGCCCCTCAGCTATCGTTAGTGTTAGTGTGTGTATTTATGTATGGCCAAAGACAATTCTTCCAATGTGGCTCAGGGAAGCCAAAAGGTTGGACACCCTGCGTTTTCCTCTTATAGCCTAAAGGAAGAACTGACAATGTTCATCTCCCAGTTCCCTAATGAGACATAAAATCTATATTAACAATATAAAAGAGATACAGTCAATTAGTTGACGTAACTTTTTTAACATGAAGCTCCTTTAAACATTATCGTTTTCACAATCTTATCAATCCTTACCTTTCTATATTCTTTAATCTAATTATTTCCTGAGTCAGGCAGGGTTTCACCACTGGGTTTTGGTAGCACGGTTCATGAATTCCCATATCAAGGAGTCCTGGAAATATCTCTTTGTATCCCCTGACCATTTACCCACTCTTGAGTAAAAAGGTCTTGGGTCCCCAATGAGGAGCCAAACCAAGCGACTCTGGCCCTATTATTATACGTCTTTAACTTGATTTAAACAGCGTGACCGTGATTGCTGGTCAGGTTTCCCATTGTAATCTCTTTCTTCCAGTCTTAAATTTTTCCACACGGGGGCAAAAGCAGACTTGTTTGGGTCCCTTTAATGCTCGAGGAACAACAAGGAGTCAATTTGGCCCATTCAGCCTTTGGTAGTGCTATATTAAAACCTTTGTTTAAACCCCCCCAATTTCCATGTCATTTGAACCATAAAGATTTCCACCCTGCTGGGACAAGTCCTATGACTCTCCTTAGTATTTTCTCTTCATTTCACCCTTATCAATGTTTAACAATAGACATTTTGTTCTGTTTATTTGATTTAGAAGCCCTTGCTTTTTAAGTGCACTTTAAATAATTTAATGGGAACATATTTCATAATTACTATTGTAGTTTTAGGTTATGATTTCCTTGAGTGCTGGCAGCTGTGTGGTAAGATCCTAGTCATAAATGAAGGTTAGCCCACATTTCCTTCTGGCTGTATTTTGGAACTACCAACTTGAGAGTTACCAGGCTGAGTTTTTAGGACATAAAAACATTTAGGTTGTTTTTAAGTAATATTTTGCCTCCCCCCTCCACCCCATTTTTCTTCTTAAGTATAAGACTATTGATTTTCGAATGTCTATAATTTTTACAATATCTGTAGTCTAACAGGAAGGAATCTGAGTGGATTTTGATTTTTGTTCTAATTTCTGTCCTACCATCTTATTAAGAAAATCTTAATGACTAGCCATTATAACAATATGAAAGCTCTCTAATTTTTTTTTTTGTTTCCTTTCAATTTAGAAGTTTTTCCAATTGAAAGGATCCGTTCTCTGGCCTTGATGGGTAGCATCTTAATAGCAACTCAAACCAATAAGCCTTTTAATGAAAAACTGCAGAGATAACTTTTCAGATTTAAACCATGGATACAAAAGACATCCTTGGTGAGCATGGTGAAGCCCTTATGATCCCAAACAGTTTTGCTCCTCAAAATGTTCTTAGAAAACAGGCAGTCAAGAGCGAGAACTCCCTTGAGATCTTGGCAAGGCCAGGCAGAGAGAGCTTAGAGCTCCAGTCTATTTGACTGGCTACTGTGCATAAAAAAGGGATTCTGTAATAAATCTGACTGAAAGTAACCTCACAGGTTGATCTGATCACAAATTCCTAACTGGGCAGGTCATGGTGGGTCGTCACGCCCCAGGCCTATACAAAGGTTTATCTTGAGAAAAAACAAAATGGTGGTGTGAGAGGGACCCCTGAAAAACTCCCCTGGAGATTATAACTAATAAAACATCCATAACTCAACTAAGGACTCCCTACGCAATGCACAAACACAGCTAAGAGACTCGCTCATCACATCACAGTACCTGCAGGTGGGTGGAGGGCAAATAGAGGAAACGAAAGGGGACGTGCAGAGATGTTGGCCATATGCAGTCCCTGCTTGGAACTCTACTGCTGGGTTGGGGGGTGGGGAGGAGGAAAAAGGTGGTGGGTCAGCATTCTGGACCTCACTCAATCTGCAGGAGAAAGAAAAGGAGGCCCAGAGGTGGGGACCATGAGACACTACAACCCGACCTCACTTTGGCCCCCATAAGGTGGAGACTGGGTGTGTGAGTCACGGTAGCCCAACTTCCCTCCAGTTCCGAGATGAGGGAAAGCAATGGGGCCAGTGAAGAACTGCAGTGCGACCTCGCTCAGGCCTGGGAAGGAGAGAGAGGGCTGTGGGTGTGTTTCTTGGCCCATAACCAGCACGGTCTGAGGAACCAGCATACAAGGCAGCTGACCCCAAAGCTCAGGGCAAAGACCTCAGGGCAAACCAGGAACAGAAAGACGTAAGTCCGCACTGCCTGCTTGGACCTGTAGCTCCAGGCAGAAAACAAAGGTGCAAATCCTGGTTGCCCACCCTTACAAATGGTGACCTGACTTTGCTAAAGCTAGGAAAGGAGGAAGAGAGAGAGGGCTGCAGGCATGCTTATCAGCCCACAACCAGCCTGGCCTTAGGGACTAGGATACAGGACTGACCCCAAGGCTCAGGGCAGAGATCCTGGGACAAACTGAGAACAGAAAGGTGTAAACCTGCACTGCCTGCATGTCCCCACATCTCCAGACAGAAAACAAAGGTGTGAATCCAGGCCATCTTCCACCCTTCTACACCTCTGCACTCCCAGTATTGGCAGTGAACCCCAAAGAAATGGCAGCAGTGAGTATCAGATTAAGGATCAGAATATCTACAAACAGAGAAGGTGCCTGAATGAGGAAACAAAGAAATACAGCTCAAAATAAACTTGAACAGCAGAAAATCACAGTAAATGGGATGGAGTTAAACAACTATCAAAGACAGAGCTCAATACAATGATTATAAAAATGTTCAGAAAAATTAGTGATAATTTCAGCAAAGAAATAGCAAGTATAAAGAAAGACATAGGCGTTAGATAAAAATGGAGGCAGTTCACCCCCCACCCTAACCCACTCCCAGCCAGGAACTAGTCTGTCTGTTGATCGACTGCTGAACTCTGTGGGCTAAAATCAGTTGTTGAGGCTGCCCTTGAGACAATCAATCACTGAGATATGCTGTACTCAGAACTAAAACTAAAGAATTGTCTGAAACCCCTTGAACTGAACCCCATGAATAATTTGGACCACGTGAGCCCTGGTGAGTTAGTACCTCACTTTTCCCTATAAAAGACAGTGCTTTCTCCCTGCTCAGGGCTGATTCAACTTGGTCTGCCTCAGCCCACCTGCACCTGGGCAGTTTTAATAAAGTTTTACTTTGAATACATCTTGGCCTTGTTTCTTTGTGTGGTTCCGTGGTTTCTACCTTTCATCTGGGAGGTTCACTAGGAACAAGCTCTGCCTGGGGGCTGTCCTCTGATCACTAGGCTTGCAATTTGGGTACCCGTGGGCTGTGGCAGCTCATCCAGGATTACCTCCAAATCCTGCCTGGCACCAGAGGTTCACCCACCCCTGCAGTCCTGTCCTCCCTTTTGAGCCTCCTGAACCAGGAAGGGGTCACCCTAGTAGCTCTCCCATTTGGGATAAGGCAGTTGGGTCTATCCCGAGTCTGACCTAGTCAGGGACTTACACCTTCCTGCCAGTTGCCAAGGGAGACTACTGGGCACGCCCCTTCCTCCACAAACCATGTTGTTGAAGCAGACACTGAGACCGACCACCTCCTGCCGTTTCATCTCTTTGCATCCACACCAGACACCTCATAATCTCGGGTGAGTGTCCCCGTCAGTCCTACAGATGAGAGGTTTCCAAACCCTCCTGTTCCCTCGTCCAGATGGGTGGTTATAAATCCAGCCTTGGTCAGGAGGAGTTTCCAAGCATTTGCCAGTCACTTGCTTCCAGACTGTGTTGTTCTCTGGTGATGCTAGATGTGACTGGCTGCCATTTCCATGGTCCCGAGCAGGCGGGGACGCCTGTGTTCTTGGTCCCACTCCACCATCCAGGACAGTACCTTCTCATTTGTAGGCTGCAGTTTAGTGGCTCACCCACCACATGGGGAACTCTCAGTCCACCACACCCATGACAACCCCTTTAGATTGTCCCTTAAAAAAACCTCCAAATGCTTGGATTTTCATCAGATCTCCAGACAAAGTGCCTCATATTTTATTGCAATACGGCCTGGCCTCAATGTAAACTGGACAACTCATCCTAATGGCCTGAAAATGGTACTTTTGATTTCAATATCCTGGCAGATTTAGAAAATTTTTGTCAACGAAATAGTAAATGGTCAGAATTTCCTTGTTTCCAGGCCTTCTTTGCACTCAGATCACAACCCTACCTTTGTGACTCCTGCTCTCCTTCCCAAAATTTCCTTGTACACTCCCCTAATCCCTCTAAGGAAACCCATACTCTAGAAGATCCCCTAGAAGCTCCCTCCAGCTTGTCGGCCTTTGATCCAATAGATCATCAGCCTCCTCCATCAGCACCCCGTCCCCCTAATTCATCCCAACCTACTCTATCTCCTCCCTCTCACCCCACAGTTTCACCACCCCCTTATGAGCTCTCCTCCCATGAACCAGTAGACCCAACCTCCTTCTCTTACTGGACCTCATCCCTCTCCTCTTCACACCTGGTCTACGTGGATTTTAGGTCCCTACCCTTTGCCTACCTCTGCTCCTGTCCTAGAATGTCCCCTACGAGAAGTGGCTGGGGCAGAGGGAATTGTCCGAGTCCATGTTCCCTTCTCCCTATCTGACCTCTCTCAGATTAGCAAGCAGCTTGGTGCCTTTGCTACAGACCCAACCACTTACATTAAGGAATTCGAATATCTCACCCAATCCCATGAACTCACCTGGCACGATTTATATGTGATCCTGTCTGCTACCCTTATACCTAAAAAAAAGGACAGGCTCATGCAGACTTAGTCCATTGGCAAGCTCCAGGTCAGCCAATAGGAGCTGAGGCTGTCCTCTCCCATGACCCCCGTTGGGATTATCGGAATGGGGGACTGGGAAGCCGTGCTTGAGACCACATGGATGTCTCCCTGATAACTGGCCTTAAAAAGGCAGCTTGGGGGTTCCCTGGTGGTGTAGTAGCTTAAGGCTTCGGCACTGGCCCTGTCAATGCTGCAGCCTGGGTTCGATTCCCAGCCAGGGAGCTACCCACATACAAAAACAAAACAAAACAAAAAAAACAAAAACAAAACAAAAAGGCAGCTCATGAGGGTGTCAACCATGAAAAATTGAAAGAGATCACCCAACTCCCAACCGAAAACCCAGCCTTGTTTTGCTCGCGCCTTACAGAAGCCCTCCAGGGATACACCACTCTTGATCCTTCCAGCGCAGAAGGTCAGCTAGTACTTAACCTGAATTTCATCTCCCAATCAGCACCTGACATCAGGTACAAACTGCAAAAGCTGGAAGATGGCCCTCAGACTCCCCAACGAGACCTTTGAAAGCTGGCCTTCAAGGTCTTCAACAACAGGGGCGAAGAAGACCAAAAGCAAAAACTAACTCTATATCAAATGCTAGCAGCTGCCATCAGGGGCCCGCAGACACAATCCCGGAACACTAAAGGTGGTCCGAAAAGCAAGAATTTTCCTATTAACACCCCACTGGGTGTTTGCTTTAAGTGCGACAAGGAAGGTCACTGGGCCAACAAGTGCCCTAATCCGGGCCAGCCCCCAAAGCCTTGCCCATTTTATGGTGGGTCCCATGGGAAGTCAAACTGTGATCAGATCTTTCAAGATAAGACCCCTTCCTACGCTGGCTGGCCCCTCCTTTCCGGAACTGATAGGCCTGGCCACTGAAGACTGAAGGTGCCTGAGGATGGAAGCCCTGATGATACTCGCATCTTCTGAGCCTCGAGTAACCTTGATGGTGGCAGGTAGGCCAATCTCTTTCCTTATACATGCTGGAGCAACCTACTCTGCCTTACTGGAGTACAAAGGTCTCCTCCAAAAGTGCATGGTCTCTGTTGTGGGGATCGATGGCCAGATTTCCCAGCCCATCTCAACTCCACTCCTACAAGGCATGCTAGGATCACCTCATTTTCACACATGAGTTTTTACTTCTCCTGTCCCACCCCATTACTGGCCTGAGATATTCTCTCAAAATTAAATGCCACCCTTACTTTCCATAACCTCTATAATCCTCTTAACTCCCCTGATTCATTGGCTCAGGCTTCCTCCTACTTCTCCTACAAATTTCAGAAAACTTTTCACCTGCCCCATTTCCTGCTTCTCTTGTAACTCCCTCTGTCTGGGACACTAAAACTCTCTCAATAGCTTCAGCATTATATCTCCATCCAGATAAAATCAGAAGACCCCACCTTCTTCCCATCTCAAAAGCAATACCCTGCATTCACCCTACAGCTTGACAAGGCCTAACACCTATCATTTTCCACCTATTAGCCAGCAAGATTCTGAGGCCAACTAATTCCCCTTCAATACTCCCCATAAAAAACCCAGATGGTTCCTTTTGTCTAGTAAAGGATCTTCACCTCATCAACCAGGCTGTACAACCCCTGCACCCCATAGTCACTAATCCATACACCATCTTATTATTAATTTCCCCCAACACCACTCATTTTACAGTCCTAGAGTTCAAGGATGCCTTTTTTACAATTTCTCTCCATCCTAACTCCCAAGACTTAGTCTCCTTTACCTGGACTGATCCAGACACACACCTGTCTAAACAACTTACTTGGACTGTTCTCCCTCAGAGACAGCCCCCACCTCTTTGGACAAGCCCTTGCAACAGACTTAGAATCTTTAGATCTAAAGACCTCTACTCTACTCCACTATGTTGATGACCTGCTTCTTTGCAGTCCCTCAGCCCAGGAATTGCCTGACCATACTATCCTACTCCTTAAACTTCTTGGCAGAAAAAGGATACCAGGTATCTCCCCAAAAGGTACAGATATGCTCTCCCTCAATCACTTATTTAAGATTGGTCCTAACCCCCACTTCTCAAGGAATCACCCCACAACACATCTCCCTCGTTTCCTCACTACCTATTCCTGAAACCAAATAGGAGCTTCTTTCCTTCCTTGGCCTAGTGGGTTATTTCTGACTCTGGATTCCAAACTTTGCCATACTAGCCAAACCCCTATACCAGGCAACTAAGGGAAACTTATCAGAACCATTAGATCCCATGATCTCCATCAGATCTCCCTTTCTTAGGCTGCAGCGGGCCCTTACCTCAGCCCCCGCCTTGACTCTCCCTCACCTAACAAAACCTTTTCTCCTTTACACTGATGAGAGCAAAAAGGACTTGAAGACTCCATTTGGTCAGCCATACAGAATGCCTTGCCCAAGCTAACCTGCTACTACCCTTCACAGGGCCATTAATAACCTTCTTTTTCATACTAATCTTTGGCCCCTGTCTTTTCAGAATCTTGATGTACTTTATTCAAGACTGGGTCCAGGTCTTCATTAACAAATCCATAGGCCAAGTATTCCTCCTTCAGGCCAGCAGTCACCAGTGACTTATATCCCAACAGGTATAACCATTTTTTTTAAGATGTCCATGTCACCCCTACCCAGCCAGAAGCAGGCTAATGAAGATGGCATCCTTTTTCTTTCTTTCTTTTACTATATCAATAATGAAAAAACAGGAATGTTAGGTAAAAATGGAGGCAGGTCACCCCCACCCCTATAGCCAGGAACTGGTCTGACTGCTGACTGATTGCTGAACCCTGCAGGCACAAATCAGTTGTTGAGGCATGCCCTTAAGACAATCAATCACTGAGGCATGCTGTACCCAAACTGAAACTAAGGTTTGTCTGAAACTCTTTGAGCTGAACTCCCATGGACAATTTGGACCATGTGAGCCCTGCTGATTTAGTCCCTCACTTTTCCCTATAAAAGAAAGTGCTTTCTCCCTGCTCAGGGCTGATGCAGCTTGGTCTGCCTCAGCCCACTTGCACCTGGGTGGTTTTAATAAATTTTCACTTTTAATTACATCTTGGCCGTGTGTTCTTCATGTGGCTCTGCAGTTTCCACCTTTCATCAGGGACCATAAAAAAAGATCAGGCAGAGATGAAAATTGCAATAACTGCAATGAAGAATGGAATAAAAGGAATCATCAAATTAGGTGATGCAGAGACGTGAATTAGTGATGTGAAGTTAAAGTTAGCAGACGTCCAATCAGAACAACAAAAGAAATAAGAATCCAAAAAGATGAAGATATAAGATTCCTCTGCACAACCTCAAGTGTAACAACATTTGCATAATAGGAGAACCAGAAGGGAAAGAGAAACAGCAAGAGATCAAGAACTTAGTTGAAGAAATAATGACTGAAAACTTTCTTAAGCTGGTGAAGGAAATAGACATACAAGCCCAGGAAGCACAGAGAGTCCCAAACAATATGAACCCAAACATACCCACACCAAGACACAACATAATTAAAACAGCAACATTTAAAGACAAAAAGATAATAGTAAAAGCAGCAAGAGAAACGCAAATAGTAACTTATAAAGGATCACCTATATGAGTGAGTGGATGTCTCCACAGAAACGTTGCAGACCAGAAGGGACTGGCAGAAAATAGTAAACATGATGAAAATCAAGGATCTACAACCAAGATTAATGCATCCAGCAAGGCTATCATTCCAAATTGGAGGACAGATAAAGAGCTTTCCGGACAAGAAAAAGCTAAAAGATTTCATCACCACCAAACCAATACTACAAAGAATCTTGTTAGAGGAACTTCTTCAAGACAGGGGGGAAGCAAAAATTATGATTAATAAAATGTCAATAGCTACATATCTATCAACAGTTATGAGTGGAGTATCAAACAGAGGAAGACAGATATAAGTTGATTGCACTTATAGGTGAAATTCAAAGAAGAAAATAAATGGAACAGGAAGAACAGATTCATATATATATAGAAAACATTTGGTTTGTTGACAAATGGGAGGAGGGTTGGGGAAGAAGGTAGAATAAGGGGAAAGGATTGGGAAGTTGAGTTTGGTGGTTACAAAGTAATATTATATTTATGGGGATATAGGGTATAACATGGGGATATAGTCAACAATGTTGCAATAACCATATGTGGAATCAGATGGGTACCACATTTGATGGGATGAAGGGAGGAGGGATGGAGGGGTGGGTGAAAAGGGGGGAGAATTCAAGAAGTACAAATTCATTGTCACAAAATAGTCACAGGGGATGTAAATTGCAGCATACGGCATACAGTCAATAACATTGTAATAACTATATACTGTCAGAGAGGAACCAGATGTATGGGAAGAGGACTTGGTAAATAATACAAATGGCTCACCACTATGCTGTACACCAAAAACCTATATAATATTATACGTCAAATATAATTTTAAAAATAAAAAGGTTTATCTTTGCCTTAAGCAACCTGGTTTATTGTATGTAGGTTAACATGCCTTTGAAATGCCAGAGTAATCCTCTGTTCAGACCCCTCAGAAGCATAACCGCCCGTAAGGGAGCACATGATCTCGTTAAGTATCCTGTAATCTAATGATAGAGATTTCCTACTTTGCTTTTGCCCACTTTCATATAATCTTTTATAGGTTCCCTCCTCTATTCCAACTGTGTAAAAAGGACTGAAGAATTGTCATTCACTGGAATAATTGAGATATTGCTTCCCAGCTCAAATAAACTCATAAAAATTCTCTACAGGTTTTGACATTCTTATTTTGAGACCACCAAAGTGCACTGTAGTAAGTGTACCTTCCAGATGGTGGGAACCAGGGAGAAAATATTTTCTTTTGTTAAAAAAATAATGATAAAGGAAGGAAGGAAAGGAGGGAGGAAGAGAGGGAGGGAGGAAGAAGGAAAGAAGAAAGAAAACCCAAGTTCTCAGGACATAAAACGAGACGAAAGGAAAGTCCTCATCAGTAGTGTAAGAGTGAAACTCAGAAAATCAATAATTTTGTTAGCTCCTGCTTTGTTAATCCATTTAGTTAGGTCCTGCTTTGTTAATCCACATAGTTTAATTCTGCTTTGTTGCCTTTCTTAAGACTACATATACTTTGTTATCCCAGTTATTTTTTAGTCCTCAGGCAACTGAGTGCCAGAATCCGTGTTCTGAGCCCAAGATACAGACCAAGCCCTGGGAAGTGATTCCTCAACTACCAGCCCTCTAGCCTACCTGACCAATCCCTTACCTCCATCTTTCTTTGTTCTTCCCCACTGTACATTCCTGTAAAAGCTTTTGGCCTTGCTCAGATTGGGGAAGGCAATCTCTGATATAAGAGTCCACTGCCTTCTCTGAATGTTGGCATTTTGAATAAACCTACTTTTTTTTCCACCAACCTTGTCTCTGATTTTTGGAGGCAGCAAGCAGCACCTGAACCCAGTAACAGGAGGATGAGCTTGGCCTTTCCTATAGATTTTTCTTTTTATGGCATGCAACACAACAGACAGAGACACAGAGAACTAAATATACAAGAGCTGCTAAATCCAAGAAACTAGTTCCACAAAAATATTTTCTCCTACCAATCTAAATTTAGAAAAGGAAAGAAAAAAAGACTCTCAACACTGCTTCCACCCCAGTCTGCATGTGGAGTTCTAGGACTTGGACTTGGTGAGAATTCTTATCTACTGCAGCAGCTTTGGGGTAAGCAGTGCTGAGCCAATGAGGTGTTCTGCTCACAGTGCCAACTGTGGGGGAGGAAGAAACTTTCCGCTACCCTCAAGGTTCTTTCAGTTGACCAAATAATTAAATAGACTTGAGAAAGATTAACAAGAGAAAATAACCAAATTTAACCCATACATGTGTACTGGAACCCCACATACAGGAGATGTTCAAAGACAGAAAGGGAAAATGTGCATATAAGACATTCTCAACTAGGGATGAGATAAGGAGGTAAGGTACCTTGGGGCTTGCAGGATGATAAGAGCAGATTTACTAAACTTCTGTTTAGTAAATAGAAGTTTTCCCTGCCCTATAGATAGGTCAAAAGAGGTTATCTCTGATGATCTCTTATTATGGACAAGGGCCCTAATTCAAATTGCTCTAGGTGGTTGGATGTAGGGGTTTGGGACAGAAGTTTCTCTTGACTTGCAGGGTCTCGATTGCTTTTAGCTCAAAATAAAACACATACCACTGAGGCACATCTTGGGGTGGCTCTTTCTGAACCCCTAATATGACCTACCACCTTTATGTTTTGAACTGAGTCTTAGCTGAAAAGTTTTTGAGGGAGCTTTGAAAGATGGTATATAAATGTGTGTGTGTGTGTGTGTGTGTGTGTGTGTTTGGCACGTTTGCGTGAGGATCTAGAGGGCACACCATTTTAGATGAAGGAGCATTGTTTGACATTTTGGGACCTGGCTTATAGAAGAGTTACAGACCTCCCAGTGAGCCATTTGCCCTAGCAGTTATTCACACTAAAGGAGGAGAGCACTGAGGAGAAACTGAGGCATAATGAAATGGAAAATTACTGACAAAGCTGTTTAATGTAAGTTCTGTGAACTCCCACTTCTGCATTTCTTCCCCCCAGGTACCTAATGTTTGCATTTAGCTTCTGTAACCCTGCTTGCTTATTGCATCAGCCAGCCCCCACCCCAACCCTGTAAGAGTCCGAAATGCTTGTTAGCCAGGGCTCAGACTTTGGAGACTAACAGCTCTGAGCCCGCCGGCGTAATAACCTGGTTCTCCAACCCTCCGAGTGCCGCTTGACTTCCCTGGTTACCCGTTCTGCTGCAACAATGAGAGAGATGATCAATTGCAAACACGAAAGAACCAGGAAACCCTTAATTTTCCTAACTTACCAGGCAGGTCTGCGCAGGAAAATGAAATTTTCCATTAACCCTGTCCAAGAACACGGCTCTCCACTTTGGCAGATACCTTATTTATTTCATGCCCACCCCTCTATCCCTCTTCTCTTCTAGAACCTGGATCTTCTGGAATCTTAGGTCAGCAATCTTAAAACAATGGTGTAAGTTCTAGAAACCCATGAAGCAGGCTACTCTGTATTATGTCTCTTAATCATGTCACCTTTGCTTAGCAACGAAGAGGCCAGAGCACCAGATGGAAAAATGAGGTTCTCTAGTTCTAGACTTGCTGTGTTTGGGACACCCAAGAATTCCTAAACTTTCATAGATTTCATTCTGTAAGTTTACATTTCTAAAGTTTTTCTTGAAGTTTTCCATTCCAGAAACTGCTTGCCCTCTATGTTGGAAGACTATTGTTGGGGACTCTCATGGTTGCTGAGAAGCTCATTGTATAACATATGGAGCAAAGTGGAAATAGAGAAAACAGGTGAGGACTGAGAGACAGCCCTGCGATGGGCTGAAGGAGAGACTTTGGCTTCTTTTCATCAAGGGAACTGAGTATCTAGGATTGGGGGAGAGGGTCATTTTTTACTCTATTATTCAAACGTGGCAAAGAGAAGACTTTAGGGGAACATATCTAAGAGATAGAGATAGCTTCATGTCCCTCCGAAATTAGAAAGAAACAAGCTCCAGTTGCCTTTTCACAGTGGGATCAAACCCAGCAGTGTCTTTCTGGGGTGGGAGTCTGTGGAGAGACAAAGGGGTCAAACCTGTCTGGCTTTGGAGTCAGAGCTTCAGCACCCAGTTAAAATACAGCTACTGAGGAAGGCTGAGGAAGAAGAGAGGGCTTCTGTGCCCAGACGAGATGCTAAGCCAGCGGGTCATCTGAACACACACACACACACACACACACACACACACACACACACCACAGTCACACCTACACATATTCTCACGCAGTCATATTCACACACACAGTCACACATACGTATAGTCCCCCTACAACCCCCCACACAGCCCCTGCACACAGCCACAAACACAATCACACATGAAGTCACACACACACAGAGTCACATACACATTGTCACACACACAGTCCCCACATAGCCACACACACACAGCCTTCTGCACACTGTCACACTGTCACACATAGTCACACTCATAGTCACATACACACAGCCACACATACATGCAGGGAATTGGGCCACCCTGGGAGAATGGGGTTCCCTTCGTTGCATGAGCTTGGAGTTTTCACATGATTATGTCTCTGTCTCACAACCACCCATGAGATACATATTATTAATCCAGTGTTACAAGTTAATTTACCCAAGATAATAAGGGTAGTAAGCGGCCAGACTAAGTGAATGTCTAGGTCTCTTGAAGTGCAAAAGCCAATCTCTTCTCATTATATTGTGCTGCCTCTCACAATATAAAATTACAGTTTAGTTTTTGTGGCCAAGCTCTGCTTCTAGAACTCAGCACAAATATCCAATCTGGCAGTTCCACAGCACCGGAGGGTGAACGTTGCCCTGCGGGGCTTCTGAAGGGACAGCAGGAAGAGGCAGTTTGTGAGTCCCTCCAGGCCAATTGGCTGGGGTTCCCAACACATCCTCTTAACGTTTCAAGATGTCCCTTTATGCAGATTCTGCTTCTACAGGAAAAGTCAACAGGATCTGCACAATGGATATGCCGTGAATGTGTCCTAGGACAGGAGACAGGCTGTCTTTCTGGTTTTATAGTCTAAATAATGTCCTTGTTTCAGAGATTAACTTAATTCACCTGTTTTCACTTGCCTGCCATTTCACTTTAGTCACGTGAAACCATTGTTGTTGCTGAATTTCCACTACCAGCCTGGCATTTCCCTTATCTAAGACCCTGCCCTCTCACTCCGACCCATTCTACCTCGTGGTGTCTGCAGGGATTGGACTCCAGAGACTTTCCTTGGTTGGGTCTTTGGGGCTCTGGTTCTATTGGAGAATGGTTGGTGATAGAACCCCACAGTGAACTGGGAACTTGGTCCATATGGACTGTATACATAGAGAGCTTTCCCTATAAATGTCTGCCTCCTAGCCCTAGACACATTTTGAGACAATTTAGATAAATAATTGATATGAGTGCTACTGCCCACTTTCTTCATTCTTGCCTCTTGAGCAATGACCAACTCATACTGGTTTGCTCAGAGCTTTCTCTGTTTTAGCACTGAAAGTCTGTTCTGGTCAACCCCTCAGTCCCAGGCGAACCAGGGCAAACTTCATTTCCCTTCTGCCTCAGCTGTTAGCTCAGCAAGTCCTTCAGCTCTGAGGATAATTTCCAGGGCACTGGTTGGCTTGGAATGGGGTGCTGCCAGGGAAGTACTAAAGCAATCCACTCCAGAGTTGCTCTCTTCTTTGGGATACAATCCTGTAAATCTCTATTGGAATCTTTGCTATCACGGACTTTCAGCTCAAGACAACAAACTGGTCCACTTGTGTGCTTTCCTTCTCTTTGTGAAATAAGTAAATAGAACAAGAAAAAACCAACAACAGCAACAAAAAACTCATAGCAAAAAGAGGGATCACTAAGCTGGCCCCTCTTCTGTCTCCTTTTCCCCAATCAACATAAAGATTTTTAAAAGTATTATTTATGCACATGTTGATTTATATTCCCCCCTGCTTCAGTGTCACTTTGGTGCTGAAAGATCTCAGTGTCCAGCCCTGACTTCATTCCTAAACTTCTGACCCACATTCCGATTGCCTGGCGTTCACTTCCGTCTGGATGTGCCATTAACACTTTAACTCAGTGTACTGAAAATATATTCTACTCAAATAATCTCTTCCTCCTGTAGCTACCACCATTCCACCAGTCCATCAGGTGTGAAAACTAGAGCCTCTTCTTTGCATGAAGCAAAGTAGATAGAAAGATGGATCAGTCAACCTTCAAGTTCCTTGGAGGCCTTCCTCCACTCCATTCCATCCACCTTTCTTCATTTCTTTCTCGACCACATTAGTTCGCACCCTTTAGTAATCTGTGATTACTAGAATAGGTTCCAACTGCTATCTATATATTCTTTTTCCTCGAGTTCAAATAATTTTAAAAACTACTCTAAATTACTCTTTATAGAGGGATGCTCTGATTGGGCCACTTTATTGTCAAAAATACACATAGCTCTCTTATCTACTGAGGTCGGCAAAAATTCTTCAATCTGGCATTCAGGACCTTCTATCATGTCACCAACTTGCACTTACAGGTTTCCTTATTGCTCTCCTACCTTGTACCTCCTGGCTGCAATGGACTTCTCTACAGATGCCCTGCTAATAGAGCTTTGCTCATCCTTTCAACCTTCCACAAGACCTTTGCACAGTTTACATTTCCACCTGCGTATCACCTGGATTCCTTGAGGTGTGGTTCACATACTCCCTTCCGTATAAAATATATTCTAGTCCTTCTACACTGATGTCATAATACACATTTTAAGTGTTCACTATTTTGAGTGTACCTTTCTTAGGGAACCTACTTCACTTTAGCTTGCATTGTAGCTATCTGCCTACTAGTGTTCATGTTCTAATAAAACATAAAAGCCTGTAGAGGATAAACTTTTGCAGCACTTAGCTGTGTTTCATATCACAGGTTTGATCTGTTGAGTATTGAAAGATAGGTAGCATTCAAACAGGTGGAGAGAACAGAAAGGATTTAGGTGGGAAGATGTTTAAAGATGTAACCAAAGGATGTTGGGACAGAAAAAGAGATAATTTATCTTGATTATAGTGAGAAGACCAGTGTGGCTAGAGCAAAGGATTTCTGAATAAAAATATTGACAGACAAATGTTAAAAAAGTAAATCAGAGTCAGATTGTAAAAGGCTAATTTGGGCTCATGCCAGTCACTTAAGATTGCAACAATCTACCATGATGCATTGCCAGACATTTCATTTAAACTCTATGACAGTTTCCTTTTGAAGTTAGCCAAAGCTGGGTTTCTCAGGTCAGTATATTAAGTGAGGAATAGACTGTCTTTGGATGTTGTTATTTTACTGAGGACTTTTGTTTCATGTTCTATCACTTGCAGGAACAACATGTAGTTATTAATATGTGCCCTTTCCTTGACCTTGGATTTTGTGGTCAGGAACTAGTGATTGACTAGGTTGCTGGAGCTCGATACCGATTCCTGTTACTGAAGCTTATATACCCTGCACCTCAGTAGCATGTCAGAGTTAAGCAGTTTAAATAGTCTTCTGAAAGGTAATATAGCTAGATTTAAAAAAAATCAAAGTGAAATACAACAGGTTTAAACAAATTAAATAATATTAAAAGGCCTGTACTGAAAAACCGTAGGCCACCATCCTTTTCCCTCCCATATATGCAGTCCTATTTCACAGAGATAACCACTTTTAATTTCTCTGGTAGCTATTTCCATACCTATTAATGATAAACTTATACTGTTATTGATTGACTTACTAATGTTAGACATTTTCTATTCACTTTCTGTTGCAACTCTTTGAGAAGCCATTTCATCTTCTCATCCTCCCTCAAATTCTTACTATTTTAATTTATTCAGTGATCAGTGACTATATCATTATCACAACGAAAATTTCATTCATTGTGGAGTTAAGTATGATTTTATTCCTTTTCTGGTTTAAAAGTTGCATTTTGCAAAATAAAAGCAATACTTTTTTCCATATATTTGAACTTCTCTATACTTATTTTTAATTCTTATCACATATCTTTTCATGTCATAGAGCCTATGGAAACATTTTTTTTTCTGGAGAACTCCATCCTAAAGTTTTGTATCTTTCTGTTTCCTGTTGGACTGGCTACTCTATCCCAATAGTGAAAGTCAAATTGATGGGGGTAATTAACTACAAGAACAATTTTCAAGATTAATGAATAGAAAGCAAAGTGACTGATGAGGTTGATATGATTAAGTAAAAGAAAATAAAGATCATAAAGAAAAATAATTCAAATTATACTTATCAAAATATGAGCTCAGAGGTCCAGGTCTGTGCTATATTCTTTCTATCTCTAGTTTCTCGTACAGAGTAGAGTGCAAAATTATTTATGAAATATACGAATATGATTCAGAGATCTGAGAGAACTAAAGGTGCTCTAACTCTGACAAGTTTGGGACTTTACTCGTGGAAGGCACAACACCTTACACTTAGTGCTAGTTGAACCACCTGTGAAGAACCATGCTGAGTTCTAAGCCCTGATTCTCTCTCCCTCCAGCCCAGACCTCAGGATAAACTATAGGTGACCAGTTGTAGAAGGTAGAAAAGAGGAGACACAGAGAGGGTCCTAGCTACAGGCAGCCTGTCCCAAACTACATGGCTTGCCCAGGTTCTGGGGAAAATTAAAACTATCTGAGAATATTGCCTAAGTTCAATTTTTAATTATCCTGGGCATGGTTCAGCTGTCACCTGCATGCATACGCATGTGACTGATATCCGGTTGGGTGCACTTCCATGACCTTGGAGAGGGGTGAAGTAAGAGGACAGAACATTCCTGGTAAAAAGGAGAGGTGTCCTGAATTAGGATTCTCCTCTGCCCTCTGTGGTGGCCACTGTTTCTATAGTGGTACTGATGAGAATTGAGGAAAAACTTTCTCGTCATCAAAATGTTTGAGCCCTGCTTCCTGCCTTTACTCTGTACGTTGGTCTTTAGGCTTCTCCTATGCCAGGAGGGAAGCTCCACTTAATTCACTTGATAGGGAAGAACAGTGGGACTGTCTAGGTCATCGCCTAAAGGAAGGACACTTCCTTCTCTATAGGCAAAGGCACAACATCCCTGGATGTGCAGGGTGATATCTAAGGAGGAGAGAAATCAGGAGAAGTAGGTAGCATTAGCTGCTCATTATATTCCCCTCTGACACGAATTTATGTAAGTATTGGTAAGAGTCACAGGGCAAGGGGGTGGGGAATGATGTCCAAGTACATGTGCATGTGACCTCACATGTTAGCTGAGGACTGGAGACAGCAGTCTGATGTGCCTGCTCATGTGTCTGTGCACTGGTGTTTCTAAAAAAGTCAGTCTTTCTGCACGTGGGTCTCTGAGTTCCAATACAAGAGTGCTGAGCATGTGCGTCCTCTGCTTTGTGTGTCCTCTGCTTTTCCTTATTTTCATATTGTGTCTCTTAAAGTCCAAGCCCAGAATAAATATCCGGCTGCTAGCCCATGCCAAAAAGTCCTTAGGCTAAGTCACTTAGGACATTGGGTTAGTCCTGCAGTGTTGTTTTTGGATGACTCAGGACATAGGAATCTTTGGGACAGAAAATAAACCTTGTGGCTGCTAGTCATGGAAGTGTGTGGGCAGGACAGTCACCCCACTAGCTATCACAAAGGAAGGAACTATTTCTCTGAACTCCTGAGGGGGGCACCCTGAGAAACACACCCCCTCCTAGTATTTTTTCCAACCAGGAAAAGGACCCAAATGGCAAGATGACTTCCTGTCTCTCTAATCTTATGACCACGTTAGGGGCTGGGGCAGAGTGAGCTAAGAAGATGCCCCTCAGTAAGCACTGAGCAAACTGGGTCTGAACCAAAGAGGGAGAAATACAAATAGAGGCGAGGTGCTGGGAAGGAAGGGTGCTCTCTGTCAAGGTCAACTGCACTGGGATCACTGCATAAGCCATATGGCTAATGTCACAGGGACTGGCTAATAGAATCCAAAAATCCTAGTGAGAATTTAGCCTATCACACATCATCCTACTTTCTTGACTGGCTCATTCCCTGTTCTATAATTTGGAATGTCTGTGTTTCTGAAGAGAGAGATATAGATGTGAAGGAGAGAGCTGCTTCCTTCCTTGGAGGCAGTACTTCCTGGTTTTTGGCAATATATGCCTAAGTTATGGAGGATCAGCTGAAAGTGTTGTCAGAGAGGATCTGGGTATGTAGGTGACACTGATAACCAAAGCTAGAAGGACTTCAGTAGTCACTGGCTCAGGAAGCCAATCATTTCTTCTTCTGCAGTGCATTTACAGTGAGTCTCCACAGTTCTCATTGTGTATGCACAATAAAATTACCTGGGGAGCCTCACCTCAGACCAATTAACTATATCAGAATTCCTAAGGATGGTCTAAATATATCATAGAAGTGATTGTCATGTGCAGCCAGGATTGCAAAACAGCAAAATTATGGAGCCCTTTGGCCTAGAAAAATGAACCCAGATTATTCAACTAAGCACCTAGATATTAAAAGAGAAATAAAGGGGAGACTATGTCCCCTTTGCTCATATGACATGATGGGTTTACTGCTCACCATGTGACAATTTGACGAAGTTTAGTGGACATGTCTGAAAACAGAGCTGGGTCAATTAGATTTTTCTGTCTCAGGAATTGAAAGGGAGACATAAAGGCAATGGTAGATGCCTGACCTGAATGTTCAGGATATTAATAAACTGGGGCATGGTGGTCATTGAGTCTATGGTAAACTAGGTAAATCCCCAGATTTATCAGGTGGGAGAGACTCAAAGAAATTTGGTCAGGAGAGGAAATAGCAGTTGGAAAAGCAAAAGAGTGACATGGGAGACAGTGGCAGAGAGGTTTGTCAATTCTCAGAGATACCTTGATTCCTCTTATCTGACTTTACATTGCGATCAAAGAACCCTAACTAGAACTCCGAGTTAGAACTATAGGGAGAAATGTGCTGCTTCCTCTCATGTCTTCAAGCCTGGCATCTACCTGTCTCCCTGTCTGGAATGCACTTTCTTTTCTTCTCTGTCACTCAAACACCTACTCCTTTTTAAAAATAGTTGAGTGTCTCTTCTACTTGGTCTTGAGAACAAGCTACAATTCACTCTTTGCTCACTCTTTATTTGCACAGCATTTTGCTCATATCTCTATTTATTGTTTTCCATGTTAAATTGTAATTTTCTGT
>PVJL010014397.1:0-26137 GCA_004026885.1 Lyroderma lyra | reverse complement strand
ACACTTCTCCCACGAAGAAATACAAATGGCCAGCAGACATATGAAAACATGCTCATCCTCATTAGCTATCAGGGAAATGCAAATCAAAACCACAATGAGATACCACCTCACACCTGTGAGAATGGCTGTTATCAACAAGACAAGGAATAACAAGTGCTGGAGAGGATGTGGAGAAAAAGGAACTCTGGTACACTGCTGGAGGGAGTGCAAACTGGTACAACCACTGTGGAAGGCAGTGTGGAGGTTCCTCAGAAATTTGGGCATGGAGCTACCATTTGACCCAGCAATCCCCCTTCTGGGGATCTACCCAAAGAACTTGAAAACCTTTGTCCGCAAAGACCTATGTACCCCAATGTTCATTGCAGCGCTGTTCACAGTGGACTGCTCACGGAAACAACCAAAGTGCCCTGTGACAGATGACTGGATAAAGAAGCTGTGGTACATATACACAATGGAATATTACTCAGCTGTAAGAAAAGATGAAATATTGCCATTTGCAACAAAATGGATGGACCTGGAGATCATCATGCTTAGTGAGATAAGCCAGACAGAAAAAACAAAGAACTGTATGACATCACTCATATGCGGAATATAAAACTGAAAGCAAAGAAAAAAAGAAATGAACAAACAAATAACCCATGGACACAATCAATAGTTCAATGTTTATTTGGGGACGAGTGGGTTAGGGAGGGGAGAAAGGGGAGGGGTTGGGAGAGGAGGGGGGAAGCTAAATATAAGGTGATGGAAAGAGAAGTCACATTAGGTGGTGAACTTATTATACAACAAGTTGACAATGCACTGTAGAATTGTATGCCTGAAACCTATGTAATCCTTGCTAATCAATGTCACCCTGATAGTCTAACAATAAAAACAACAACAACAACAACAACAACAAAAACGAAGGCAAGAAGGCCATTCAAATGGAGATAGAAAAACAAATTCTTGGTAAACAAATGTTTGCTGGACTGTCTTTAACAAGGGGGCACAGAGAAGACTTTGATCAAATGGGACTTTCTAAGTTCCCCTATTGCACTTAGTTCACATTAAATTGTAGTTATCTGTGATGGTATCTTCCTTCCTGGTCCTCTATCTAAATTCCTTTTAAGCAGTTAGAAGTTTGAAGATTCTTTCTGGGTCTTTTATTTCTTAATAACAACCAGCTTAAAATCATATCCCAAAAGGCATATTTTGGGGTGGCAAACTCTTCTTTTCTTCACAGATGATAATAGAAAACTTGAAGTCATCTAAGAGGGAGATCCTGGGATATTTGGCTAAAAGCCGAAAAGAAATCCAGTTCTGGTTTTATTTCTCTTTCGTCCCTAATTGGGAACTGCATCTCAACAATTCTACACACAGGGATGACTTAACACAGAAGCATCCGTCTTCACCTGACACCTTCTTTTTCCTACACCACTGTCTGATTTCTGTTCTGTTTCAAATTTCCCAGAGAAAGCCTTAACAGGACAGAAAAAACACATTTCAAATCTGCCACTGAATTTTTATTACTGAAATAATAGATTACTTTCAGAGACTCCATTTGTTTATTTATTTTAATAGACACATTTTCAGTGTCCTTATTCTGTAGAGTGGTAGAGTCTGTAGAAAGTTTTGAATAAGGACTACTCCCCATCCTCAAGAATCTGTCGGTCTAGTTGGGGAAACAGACCATTAAAAAAGTCTAAGAACTGTTTTGATGAAGGGTATTTATGGGATAAAATGTACAGGGGAAGAATGTAGCTCTCAGGGCAAGCAGGGAAGGCTTTCCTGAGGAATTCATGAATAAATTGAGTCATTCAGTCCTAAAAATATATATTCGAGTAAAGCCTTGTCAGCTGAAAAGATTATCAAAGGAAAAGACAAAGAAGGGTCTACAGAAAGAGAGAGGGTGACAGAGATGATTGATGATAGATAGATAGAGGATAGATAGACAAAGAATGGATGAATAGATAATAGATGATATAGATAGATGATAGATTAGATAGATAGATAGCTGGATAGATAGATAGATAACTAGATAGAGAGTTTAGAGCAAGCTTTTAGTTCAGAATGTAGGAGCTTAGGGTGCTAGTGGGATAGAGGAGACTTGTGGTGTTGGAAACGTGTCAGATAAGAACATACTTTTTCTCGCTGACAGCAAGTTTAAAACATATTCTGAAGACCATTAAAGCTACTGAAACACTAATCAGCCCAGTGACCTAATCCAATACTCATGCTAGAAAGAAATATTGAACGCAGCCTGTGTGGCATGGGCTGATGACGAGGCTCTCGCTGGAATCCAGGTGAGAACGAACGAAGTTCTGAAACAGTCTGCAGTGGGAAGATGGACAAAAGGGACTGGATTTGAGACGCTCTGGAGCCAGACTGCCAAGGACCTGGCAATGAAAAGAGTCAGGGACTCAGCTTTCCTGACCCAGCTTGACTGTAGTCAAAAATCCTCTCCATCTGAGATGTCTGCCCGAGCAGAGACTGAGGACAGCTGGGCACGAGCAGTGGATTCATCTTGTGACAGTGCTATCTTACAGTTGATGGGTTTGCCTCCTTCACTGATGTCTACCTCTTAGGATCTCTGCACACACAGGCCCCTCAGCACAAAGCGAGGTACCCCACAGACACGTGCCACAAACATGAGTCCCATATACACTTGGGGGGTCACAGACTGTTCTCCTATGCTGCTAATTCAGATATTTTTTCCAACCAGTGAGAAGTCACATGAATTGGATATAAGAGATTCATGAATTAGATAATAGGATTGACTAAGACTTGACTAGGACTGGCTCTAACTTGATTAGGACCTGGATCTAGAGCTGAATGAGTAGAAAAAAGAGCTCTCTGTTCTCTTCTTGGCCCAGGAGATTTCATTATTATTCTGTGTCTTTAACCTTCCAGTGTTGCTTGAGTCACATCTCACAATCACCATGATCACAGAAGACTCTAAATAGCTGGGAAGCATATGTACTGAAGGACAAAGGAAGAAGCTTATGGGTTGGTTTATTAGTTTGAGCTGTAGATAAAGCAATTTCTAAATTTTAGCTTGCAATAGAAAACACATTTACAGGTATAAAGCACCTTATTATTGAAATTCCTGCAGGAATTGCATCTTTGTTATCCTAGAAACATTAGTCCCTAAGCCTTTGGAATAGTTTTTGTGATTAATGATGTTTTGGTACTACAAGGACATTTAGTAATACAATGAGGCCATATTTTCTAGGCCCGCTAGAGGCTCCTAGGAAGTTAGTTATTAATATAATGAGACTGGGCCAGCATAGCTTCTTTTGTTCCAACTCTCTCTGTTTAAACATTTTATTATTTTATTTTTTATTTTTTATTTTTTTTTACCCTTCTCAACTTGATGCAAATCAACCCAATACCAATCCTACTTGTAGACCCAAGTAGGATTCAAAGGGAGTTCCCTGATGTTGTAGTGGCTTAATACTTCAGTGCTGGCGCTGTCAGTTCTGTGACCTGGGTTCGATTCCCAGCCAGGGAGCTACCCACATACCAAAAAACAAACAAACAAACAAAAATGTGTGGGCCTTAGGCCTCCCGTCTTTGCCCAGCCTCCTCCACCAAATCAGATGTAACTTAGAATTATCACACTCCTGGACTCAGGTCAAAGTTTCAGGGAACCCCTGAACCTCAAGTCTCCTGCACTCCAGGGAAAGGCATGCAGAGGACGAGTCCTGGTTACCCTTGGAGTGTCCATGGCCCACTGTGGTCAGAACTCTTGGGACACAGCTCTTGATTAGCTGTTTTCTACCTGGTGCTGACCAACTTCTACTGTCTTCTTGAATGACCAGAGCCCTGAGTGAAAAGGAGTCCACTCGCCAATGCCAGGTCTCTTCCTTGCTCAGAGCAGGTTACATTGCTGCAGTGTGAGCTGCACACCCGAGGGCTCTATCATGGAACTGTGTGGCACATACAAGTACAGCCTTTCATGTGGGCCCTGCTGAGTCTGGCCAATTCATACTTCTAAATCGGACCCTGACCGGTGTCCTCCAGTTCTACAGGCAAGCCCCTCCTCCTTGCCTGTCACTTGAGCATTTCACTCTGGTCTAATTGCCTGTGTTTGCTCTGAGAGGCTGATTAGATCTCTGATCCTCACACCATCTGGAACTTAAAATCATCTCACTCCTTCAGTCACTGTGCCTGGGCACTCAGCTCACTTTCCTGACACATCCTCACATTAACTCCATGAAGTTGGAAATAACATCATCTTCTTTTCACAGACTTGAAATTTGAGGCACAGAGAGGTTGGAAAACCTGCCCAAGATCACACAGTCAAGAGGTGGCAGAGCTGGGACATGAACTAGGCACTTTGGCTCTCTAATAACTTCATACCTTGTCAAAAACATGAGCCTTTAGCTGGAGCTTTAAAGATGAAAGTATCATAGGACTTAAGACACAAGTAGAAGGGAAGAGAAGGTCACTCAACACATTGGCACCAGCATGACGAATACTATTGACACAGAAATATTTGCTTATGTATTATCTATCCAGGTCAGTTGTGGTGAGTCCAATAAGTCAAGCTCAAATACCTGAATCCATGCATACTCTTACATCTTTTTAGCCCACATTAATAGAATGCAGGAAGCTTTAATAAAACAGAGCATGATCCTGCTCTCATGGGTCTCCTGGCTCAGTGAGAAAGCCGTACACATGTTATCACCTAAATTAAAGGAAAATGACAAACACTGTCAAAACTGGGAAAAAGCACAGGCATGATGCTTGCTAAGGAGCAGGGCTGGCTGGCTGAGACCTGAAGGAGCTGACTAGGGAGTGCAGAGGGCATGGAAGCACCAGAGAGGGAGAGCAGTGTGTCAGAGAAGGCCAAGGTCAGAGAAGGGGAAGCTGGGATTGTGGGCAAGATGGGATTGCGTCTTGGAAGGAGGAGCATAGATGGCTTCCAAAAGGACAGATAGCCATCAAAATAATTATCCCATATGTCAGGTGATATGGGATGATGATATTTGATGCTCAGTGTGATGTGTTCAGTGTTGCGCTGCCCCCTGGCTCAGCCATGGGCTGGTGTGGACTTGTGTGCTTTCTAGGAATCTTAATCTTCTCAGATGACTCCAAAGACACCTGTGGGCATCAGGAGAAGTAATCACTGACATAGAAAAGGGACATTTAATGAGAGTTCTGGGCAGTTTGAACTCCAACCCATACAGTTCTTAATGAAACTGCTTTGACTCTTTATAAAGAACATGTGAAGTTGTTTGCTAGCCATTGTATTCCACAGATGAATAGAATTGCCAAATATATGTGTATTGGCACTACCTCTTAAAATGTCATTAATTTATGGTTCTAAGGGACCAGGTAGTCAATCATTACTAGGACAAAGAAAATTCCCCACTCATCCATCAGATTACCTCCCCAAAATGCCAGATGCACTTTGCTTGAACAACTATGCTTCTGAATGAATCATAAGAATTTCCCTGTAACGAATAATAGAAGGACAGTAACTCTAGTTCATCCAATCACATATTGATTTTCTTAAAGAGTTTTCAGGAAGGTAAGTGCCATATTTTGCCATGCATAAGGCAGATTTTTTGCTCCAATTTGTGAGAGAAAACTAAGGATGCACATTATATATAGGTAGTAATAATTCCACATCTATATAAATGCTTCCAATTCTTTTATTTATACTTATGAGTTAAAAGCGTAACTCTAGAAATCAATAATGATTTCTGTGTGCAAAATAATATGCTAAAATAAATACTAAAATTTCTTTATAGTACAAAAAACAAGTACATAAATATAAACAAACACAAATTTGAATTAAAAAATTAAAATAAAAGATTTTTTTTCCCTAAAAGTTTGGACCAAAAATGTGGGAGCACATTATACACTGCAAAATATGGTAACTATAATATTACCTCACAGTTGTGATCCTTTTCAACATTATTTCTTTTCAGCAAAGCCACTATTAAACTGTGATTGCCCAGGTCCTCCTGGACTCCTGGACCCAGCAGATGGTCATCTGTGTAGTGTGATTGGAATGTGGCCAACAAGGCTCCCTGGCCCCATTTTCTCACCATTGAAGCCAGGATTCACACCACAAATACTCATTAAATAATGTAAAGCCACCCCTTGCTAGCTTCTTATTGTGAAAGTAAATACTTGTCAGTGGAATGTATTTATTGAACAAACACTAATACAGAGTATTCTCCATGCCAAGCACTGTTCTAATAATTTTATAAGGACTATTTTATGCTCCTAATTACTGTCTGAGACCTGGAAAAGCTAAATAACCCACCCAAAGTCACACAGCTGGAGAGACTGTCTCCCCAGTCAATGCCCTTCACCACCACACTCTCTGTCATCAATAGAATGGATGCTCCAGTTGACTGTTCTATCCCAGCAGGGAAACCACTAAAAGGGGGACAATAAGAGGGAAAGAGGAACTGACGGAAGTCTGCCTCCTTCATGAGTATGCAGGAAGAGTTAATGAGATGACATACATGGGGCACTTTTAGAGAAGGGGGGAGTGGGAAGACAGGGTTCAAAACTTGACTTTATTTTCTAACTAACTGTGCAAACTGTTGGTATCACTTTTCCTTCTGTATATTTACATTGGATTCTTTATGAAGTCCCTTCTCCAATTCTAAGCCTTCAAATCTAATGATTATTATAATCCTTATGTCCTAATAATTCTTTTCATTTATTTTTATTCTCTGCTCTTTGTGATGTTCTATAAACATGAATTGCAGGGACAGTATAATAATATTAATCTCTCTGTGATAATTTAGAAAGCACTTCAGAGTTTCACAGTCCTCAGGGTTATCATTTCAGTATCAATTATCCTTGCTTGGTTGCTAAGCAGAAGATTTCATTAATAGACAGCTCTGTTTAATAGATGCCAAACAGCCGAGTTTCTTATAATTGGACGGACCTTTGAAACTCTCTGTGCCCCACGTACATTTACCTGGTTCCTTGTACTCAGGGCATGGGGAGACCAGGTGGGAGAACTAGGTGGCGGGGCAGGAAAAATAGTCACTGGTTCTTCTGTCCACAAGACGCAGTGTTGCCCTTGGGGAGCCCCATTTGTCCCCAGAATGTGGGGGAGTGTCCTGTAAACCCCTCCACCCTCACCAACATGGGTCAGAAACACATGGTCCAGAGGAACACACACTAATGTGAGCTTTTCCCCAGTGTAAGCCCCAACATTTGGTGTGTGCAGATGAGAGGTTCGTACGTGCAAATGTGTACATTTGGTAGTTGAGGGAGATGAAGAAGGACTAACAGGTTAAAGAAAAAATGTGTGTGAACTTGAGTTTAATTTACTAATCAAGTTCAGTGTAGCCCTTGACTAAGAGGTCTTTGCTGTAATAGTGCTTTGGGTCATGCCATGGCTGCAAGTATCAGGAACCCTGGGCACTTCCAGAGTAACCACGGCCAAAAAGAGGACAACAGTTACCGAGCACTACGGTGCATGTGACTGAGGCCTCACAGCCGGTGCAAAGGAGACCAGACACAGAACACTCAGAAGCTCTGGCCCCACGACAGGGATCAGTGCAGGCAGCAGGGAGTGACCCTGTGGCCGATACCAGGTGGGCATGTGGCAGACCTGACATTCCTCATCCTGCTTTGTAGGTGTGCCTTAAGTTACCGAAAGCTGGGATATTCCTGGACCTTAAATCTCAATGGGAAAATTGCAAGTTATGTGCCACAACCTCTTTTATCAAGGTGGAGAGGTGTCAGGCAGGAGTCATTTTCCTAACTCTGGAAAGAGGTATTTCTTTGCCTGACAGCCTGCGGGAAGGCTCCCCCTTCACCTAAGTACCACCCCAGCAAGCTGCATGCTGAGACATTCATTTGCTAAGAAGGCTCAGAGCTCTCTGTCTTCTTCAAATCTAAAGACAGGCCCTGCTGATGTAGGTTCATTGTTTTTGTTTTATGGAACTTATTAATCTAGTCTTCCTCCCTGTTATGCAGGCATCTCATAACGAATGATAAAATGTTCTCCAGAGCAAGGAATCACAGTAAGAAGCCATCTGTATTTCAGCACGCCTTTCTTCTCATAATTGAGCTAAGTCACCTATCTCTGAAGGTACATCTGTGCTCATCCATTATCTGCTTATCCAATCAGTCATCATTATGCATCAACGTCATGCTTATACCTGGAGCTGCTCCCAACACTGGAGGTGGAGGAGCAGACAGTTACAAAGAAATGTTTGTAGGAGAGTGTTTTACTGAGGAGGTGCTGCACTAGATGAACAAACTCTACCGTGGATAGACATGACCTTGTTCTCCAAGCCATGTACAGTCCAATGATGGAGAAATAGGTAAGAAAACAAATCACAATTCAGATCTCCCTCAGCTACAAGAGAGGACTTAAGAAAACAGACACAACTCACACTCATAAGAAGTCACATTAGGTGGTGAACTTATTATACAAGAAGTTGACAATGCACTGTAGAATTGTATGCCTGAGGCCTATGTAATCCTTGCTAACAGATGTCACCCCAATAAAAAAAAAAAATAAAAAAAAAAAAAGAAAGGTAGTATACAAAGGTTGAAATAGTTTTCTAAGGGAGTTATATTTAGTGAACTTCTTGCTTAATAATCCTATTATCTTTAATAAAATATTCTGTTTTCTGAAAAAAAAATCAGAGAAAAATATTGTAAGGTGTGTAATATTAAATCACTATGAGGTACACTGAAGCTAACATAATATGTCAACAATGTTATAGAAAAATACTTAAAAAAAATAGTGTGCGCTGCAGATGTAAGTAGCATTTGGAATCACCAGAGTTCAGTTCCGATATGAAAGAGGAGGGATTTGAATGTTGTGTGGACACTGTGGGGCCCTTCCAGATGTCTATCAGTGAAGGCTGATGCCTGCTGCTGGGGTGCTGACCACAGACCGCATTCAGGGTTAGGCCCTATGGCAATGGCCTGGCCAGCCTGGGGCCCACACCCACCGACACACTGATGTGGCAGCACGAAGGCCTGGTCTCTGAGGCCCAACTCAACACAACTCTGAACGGCCTTTCTCACTCCAGATCTTCTGTAGGTGAGCCTATATCACAGCTCTACTTCTTCCTCCACCTAATCTGACTCTCTTCCACCTTTCTGTAAAAGTCAGTCCTAGGAGTGCTCTTTAACCAACAATTTGCACGTTAAGTTCCATTGCAGAGCCTGCTTACCTGCAAACCTGATCTGTGGCAAAGACAGCCAAGGTTGGAGCCTTGGGCCAGGGGCAGTGGGAGGTGAACACTTGGTCTCCAAAATCAGATCCATTGTCACCATGACCTGGGGACCTATAGATTTCAATGATGTGTGTGACCTGTTAGAATCTAAACATCTTCTTTTCTCTCCAACATAGCTGACTCATTGTTTGCTAAACATTATTTTGAGATTTATTGTTCTCTCCCAAGGGCAATTCTATATAACAAGCCCATTATGTATCATTTCTCTTGATTTGGACTCTGCACTATTGTCTCACCAGGCATTGAGAAAGCCAGCTTAATTCCCCAATGTAGCAGCTTTCATGGCTAAATTGCTTTTATCTAAAAATTTCATAAGGCATTTTCTTCCTTATTGTTCAGACCATTCAAGAAAATATACAGTTATACCTGCACTTGGAGTCGGCCTGGGAGTACATCACATTTGATATATCTCAAATGTTACCATCTCCATTTGTCTGATCATTCCACACAGTTTTGAGTCCCATCTTATTTGCTGATTTCAAACTTTTGGGGGGATTTTAATATTGTCTAATTTCATTGATTGAACTACATCAGTTATTAGTCTCAAAAGTTCTTTTTCTGGAGAAATGTAGTTTTTGTGTTTGTTTGTTTGTTGTAGAGCAAGTTAAAATTAATCTTGACCTAAAATTTTTATAATATTTCTTTAGATAAATTAGTATGGCCTCTGGTTTCCTGAACCCAGAATTAAATGTGAAGATGCCAGTTTATCAGAAAATATGGTGTACCTGCTCATGTTTTAGTCTCTTTTCCTCTCTCTCCTCTGACAAAGGTTCCCTCTTTGACCACAGAAATTGCGATACCAGAAGTGATGTGTGACAGCACATCGTCACAGGGAGTATGAAACAGTTCGCCAATTTCTCAGACACTCACAAAAGGGACCTTCCAGAACTGCTTCAGAAAGTGGCAGGAACGATGGGACAAGTATGTTCGAAGTGAGGGAAAGTATTTTGAGGGGGATCAATGGCAATGTGTCTTTTACTGTAATAAATTTTTTTAAACATGTACCGTATTTTCTGATCATACCTCGTACTTTAAAAGCACCTCACTTTGTATTGTATTTAAACCAAAACATGAAAGGAATCTCAGGAGAAATGTGGTCCTGAAACCTTGCTACTCAAAATTTCTGCAATATGTGGTGACAAATAAGAGAGAGAAAAAAGCTAATAGCGTCTCCTTAGCAAAGGATTACTTCAGGGGTTGAGGGGAAAGTAATACATTGTTTTCTGTTTTTGTGTAAAAAATTACTACACACCTAGTGGATCACAAACCACATTTATTATCCTAGTTTCTGTGGGTATGAAGCCCAGGCATGGTTTAGCTGGGTGCTCTAGCTACAATCACACAGGGCTACAAGCAAGGTGTTGACCAACGTTGTGTTCTGACCTGAGACTCGCTTGGGGAAGAATCCGGTCAAAGCTCACTCAAGCTATTAGCAGAGTTAAGGTCCTGGAGGCTGTAGAATTAATACTATCAGTTTTTGGCTGGATGTTGGCCAGAGACTGCCCTCAGTTCTCAGAAGACACTTGTAGTCCTTGTCACATGGCCCACCAACATAGGCAGCCACAACACGGCAGCTTACAACTTCAAAACCAGCAAGTGAAAGACTCCAGCAAGACAGGTGTTATATTCTTATATATGTAAGCTTGTACTTGTCACCACATCTGCTACATTTTATTGGTTAGAAGCAAGTAATAGACAACACTTGGAAGGGTGGGAACCACACAAAGACAGAAGCATCAGGAAGTGATGATGATGGAAGTGATGGGCTCTAGAGACTGTCCTATCTCACCTCTATCTTTTTAGTCTTGATTTAGACCAATATAGTGACCAATAAATGCCCCTGATAGCCATTTTCAGGTGCCTGCAAACACAAGAAGGACACACCATTCCCCAAACACCCCATGCATTTCCATTATACTTACACCAGTCCTCAGACTGAAAACGTGAGGTCTTTCCCAAATAAGTCCACCCAGTTCAAGAGCCCCTTACCTGCTTCTCTATAACACATTTCACATTTATTTATTTAAGTACAGCTTTGCATAGTGTAGCTTGTTTCATATGCTACCTGTGAGTTAGATTGGGATTTCATGTAAGTGATCATCTCCTGACAGAGGGTGTGGTCCATAGGAAGTGCTCAACAGACATAGGATCAATCAAAGGACAATAAATGTACACAAACAACTCTACCTCAAATACTTGCAGAATCAAAGGGGTTCAAAGACAATGGGCATGCACTTCGATTAGGATCATTTCTAAATAACAAAAAAGGTATACATCGATCTTGAAATCATCGCTTCATGACACACAAAGATGGTTCTACTGAGGCTTCACATTGATGTGACTTGACAATGACACTTTAATGTGTGTGTTTTAGCTTGATTCTCTTAGAGTCAGACATTTTCTACATATATTTATTTACATCTCTGTGTTCCAAAGAACAAATGAGGGAAAGGTTGCCTGACATGGGCAATGCCCATGGACTACAGTACAGTCCACTAACCCATGTGGCATGGGCATGGATGATGCTGGCCTCTGGAGGAACAGAGAGCTATCTCCCTGTCATTTACTCCCCATCTGATCTCCTTAGAGGTTCTTACTGAGAGGTCTTGACACAGTTTCTTTCCTATTTAGGAAAGATAATATGTTTGATGATGAGATCAGAAAGCCCAAATAACTATGTAAAGTGAGGTAAATTCTTAGGAAAACGTTGTTTAGAGGTAATATATTCTTAGGAAAAGGCCAGGTTACTGATTAAGCTCTGCTGATACAAATAGATGGGCCCTCAGACTCTAAAAGTATTGTTGGTCATTGAACCATTATATAGCAAACTAGCCTTTAGATGGAGAAGCTTGGCCACCAAGGGTGTTCTTTATGGTCCCAACCCACTTCTCATATTTACTGATGTGTTTCTGTAAGATTCTTTGCCTTATCATGGTACCTTAAGTAAAAATAAAAATAGATATGTTCAAGAAACTGGTTCACCCTGATGTTAAGAGCGCTTGATAAAGAGCCTAAGTGAAAAGAAAGAAGCTCACAAAAGAACTTTTTACAAAACAGAGCAACACTGCCCCAGGCTCTGCCTCTCATCCTCAGGATTCATGGGTGCCAGTAAGTTTGCATAAATCATGGCAATTGTTCCCACGTATAAATTTCAGATGGTGGGTTGGTATCTTGAGAAAGTTATCGTGACCATACCTTATGTTAAAACGATTCTTCTTTCCACACTTTTAATAACCCATTTAGAACAATCTCATTGGTTTTCAACATAAAAATGATATTATCTGGCCTAAAAACAGTGAAGCTGTGAATACAAGTTCTGGCAATTAAGTTCACAAACTCACCCTAGAAAAAGTGCTACATAGCTCACTGCTGAATATCACTACGGTCACCTTGGAAGTCCTCCCCTTGGGAAGCTGTGCACTGACGCCTGCACCTAGTCCACCCTTCAAAGCAATTTTGGAACTCTTTCTGGAATGGCCATCAGAGCTGTCTTTGTGCCCAAAAATCTGACAATTAAGTTCACCAACTTGCCCCCATGCACTTACGTTGGCAGCGCTGTGCAAACACCTCGGTGAGGTACGAGAACTTTGCCAAGGTCATGACACCTCACCGAGGTGTTTGTTCAGTGCTGCCAACCTAAGTGCATGGGGGCAAGTTGGTGAACTTAATTGTCAGATTTTTGGGCACAAAGACAGCTCTGATGGCCATTCCAGAAAGAGTTCCAAAATTGCTTTGAAGGGTGGACTAGGCGCTGGTGTCAGTGCACAGCTTCCCAAGGGGAGGACTTCCAAGGTGACTATTGTGATATTCAGCAAGCAGGTAAGGAGCACTTTTTCTAGGCTGAGTCCATGCAATTAATTGTCTGACTTTGTAAAATTTCCTGTTTGTTGGTTCTGATGGTCTGAACAGGTTTTGACGTACCTACACCATTGTTTCTTGATTTAATCTTTCACTGAAAGAAAGCCATAGTGGTCCTGCCACTCATGCCCCAAACCAAGGAAACTTAGAAACTGGATCCCACTATTGGGTGCCTATTCAGAGGACACAGTCACACTTTCAGAGAATGGATATGAAAACCTCCTCAGAAATGAGTAGGAAAGATAATATTTTAAGTATTTCTCTCCATGGTAGCAAAGCAGCATTAATCTGCACATTTCCATTTGTGACATTTTCCTTGTTTTATTACTGTACCTCCACAAAGAAAATTAGGGGGGATATAAAACATTGTGTCTCCTTGAATCTCAATTTTCAGAAAACCTGCAATGATATACTTCTTGATAAATGCAGTTATTTTTGAAAAAAAGAAATTTACTCCATATTTTAAAAAAATGATATGAGAAATGAAAAGTAATTATAAAATTCGAGGAGGATCTTCAAAGAAAAAAGTAATAGAATAAAAAGATCTATTATCTTTACCATTATTGCTCATTTTATTTCTACAGAAATGTATTTTTTTCAAGTCATCTCAAAGTAATAATTGGTAGAGTTCAAAGTAATGACTCAAAGTAATTTAGAAAAAAATTACTCAAAGTAAAAGTAAAATCTCAAAATAATGACCCATAGGGCTCTCCTCTACAGTATTAAGGACTTTGAAGTTGAGTTGTGACTGTCCTAGCATACGAGAACTTTCTCTTATCTTTCCTGTACTCCCAGGCAGAAACCTGCAGAGGTTTCTCTTCCAGGCTGTGTGCTTCTCAGACAGGGGAAGAAGACGCAACCCCTGGATCTCCAGTGATTTCTAGTGAAGGGGAAGCCATCACTCCCTGACCCCACTGTTGTGAGTGCAAGATGATTTTAAAATAAAAACAAGACAAAGTTTGTGAAGTTTTCTTCCATACCTTCTTTGATGTAGCTTTAATTTCATACAAATGCAGATAACTCAAATATGGCTGTCCTCATTTAATTGCCAACAATATTAAATCAATGGAATGATATCAATGAGATGTGAGAAAGAGGACCTCCAAAAACCTGCTCCTTTATAAAAGCAATGTGAAAATTGTCAAAATCAATTTTTTTTTCAGAACAGATTAACCAAAGGCTTGTAGAAATCCAAAGAGAGCTTCCTCAAGAAAAATAGCTGAATATTAGTAACAGCAGTGATCCTAGAAGCATTTCAACTTGGCCTATTCTTAGTTTCCTCTCCCCAGCTTTACAGTAGCCTTAAAAATGAACAGATTTGCAGTTATAACAGGTGTGAAAAAATAGCAACCCAATAGTCACTGATGAAGACAGAATAAGCTTGGAGCTCCCCAAAAGCCCCAACCCCAGAAAATTGTCATTATCTGACTGGCCTACAAGTTCTTGGAAACCCGCATGTGTAATGCTTGTGTTTATCGGACCTGACTCAGAGCTAACTTTTCTGTGAGTAGCGTTTTCACCATGGTGTTTATTGAAAACAATTGGCAGAAACTCTCTAACCTAAAAAACTGCCTGAAGTGGTGATACAGTTGGAGCAAATAAGAAGCTGGACATGAAACTTAAAAAAATAAAGCTGAGTAATGAGATATGTGAGGGCTGTCTAGAAAGTATCCAGCCATGTAACATGAAAAATAGAGGCATTTCTGGCTGGATTTTTTCTGGGCAGCCCGCGTATATGTGGCTTTGGCAAACCTTCAATACCTCTTGGGAATCTAGAAGGTCATGCACATATTCAGGACTCCCCGTGCTCAGGGAACACCACGCTCTGACCTCTGGCTGACCTTGGAAATATAGACGACCAGAAAGTAAAGGTAAGGCTGAGTCGTAAGCTCCCTCCCAGAGTATGCCCCAACACACATAGAGCTAATCAGCCAAGTCTGAGAGGGGGCATCCTTGTCTTATTCATGATCTTAGAGCAAAGGGTTTTTTTTTACCATTATGTATGATAATAACTGAGGTTTTGCCATATATAACCTTTATTATGTTGAGGTAATTTCCTTCCATACCCATTTTATTAAGTGTTTTAATCATAAATGGTTCTATCTTGTCACATGTCTTTTCTGCAACTATTTTTATGATCACGTAATTTTATTCTTTATTTTATTTATCGGGTGTATCATGTTGATGGAGGTGTATGTGTTGAAACATCCTTGTGCCCCTGAAATAAATCCCAATTGATTGTGATGTATAATCTTTTTCATATATTGTTGTATTCAGTTTGCTACTGTTTCGTTTAGGATTTTTGCATCAGTATTCATAAAAAATATTGAAATGAAGTTTTCTTATTTTGTGTTATCGTTATCAGAGTAATGTTAGACTCATAAAATGAGTTAAGAAGTATTGTCTCTTCTTCAGTTCTTTTGGAAGAGTTTGAGAAGTACAGGTATTAAATCATCTTTTGGTAGAATTCACTAGTAGCCAGAGGTATCACATTCTCTGACTTCAAATTATACTACGAAGTGACAATAATCAAAATACATGGTATTGGCAGAAAAACAAACACAGAGACCAATGAAACAGAATTGAGAACCTATATAATTTTACTAACCAATGCCACTGCAATAAATTTATTAAAAATAAAAGTCATGAAAAAATATAAAAGAATAAATTAATGAGAGAAAAAATGGATCAGTTGATATACATAATTCAGCAATAAGATCATTAAACATTCTTAAGTGTATACTGCATTTAGGGTATATATGCTGCTGTCCGGAAAAAAAGTTCAGCCTTAAGTATTCATGTTACATGACTGAATACTTTCCGAACAGCCCTTGTAAATTCAAAAGGTAATTTAAAAAGTTATTTTTTAAAAATATTTACAACAGTCTAGTGTTGTTCAAAAGGCATTATATGGATTATGTCTCACTTAATCTCATGACAAAAATCCTATGGAGAAGGCGTACTTCTTTCTCCCAATTTACACAACAGAAGTTAAGTAATTTGTCCAAGGTCATTGAGTGCCTTTAGTTGTCAGCTGAAGAAATTTAAAATAAAGTAACTTCACATAGTTTATTTTCTAAGATCCTAAGGGCAATGTAGCTTTTCTTTCTTTCTTTTCTCTTTTGTTATTATTGTTTGCTTTATTTTTTGTTATTATTGTTTTTTTTTTAATTCCAAAATTGGCACCCCAACATATCCACTTAATAGATGAGGAAACTAATTTATTGAGAACTGAAAGAAAATATCCAAAGATACTCGGTTACTGAAATGCAATACTGGAATTTGAACCCAGAAAGTCTGTTAAGAGGAAGAAAAGGATACTTGCTGAACCATGTCAACCTATGAGTGTTGGAGTTAAGCAAAGCACTAGGGACATTTTGATTTAAAAGAGGCAACTTGGCTATTAAAACTGCTTATGGATTATTTATATGACATTCTGGAAAAGGCAACACTAAAAGTACAGAAATCAGATTATTGTTGCTGGTTGGGGATGAGAATGGGAAAAAGAACTGTCTGTAAAAGGGGGCCAAGGGGGACTTTTTGAGGTGATGGAAAGGTTCTGTGTCTCACTTGCAGTTACGGTTATATGATGACATGTATTTTTCACAACTCATACAACTGGACATTAAAAAGGGATGGTGCTGTATGTAAATTAAGCTTCAATAAACCTGATGTTTTTTTAAAAAATGGAATCACTGACATCTTAGCTTCACAAGTGGGTTAGAGACAGGGCCATAAAGGTAACTCAGAGCAGCCACCACAATATATTATACTATGCAAAGTGAGAGCACGGGAATCACTGCCATGCTTATATCTTCCCAGGAAATGCACCTGAACGGAAACTGTCATTACCATATGCTGGAACTTTTATATAAAAGTTCACCTGCATTAATCCTAATACCCAGAAAGTACGCAATAAATCATTTTAGAAACGATAGTTTTTGATGGCTTTCATTCCAAGAGAAGAAACGACAACTAAAGACAGATATATTAATATACATGTTCTTCAGCAAGAAGTGTCACATCAGTGCCTTATAAGATTAGAAATCTGTGGCTATTAGAGTACACATAGAAAGATTCATCTTTGTTTAACCAGGGTTGCCAGTTTGCAGTATATCCAGAACACCAGGAAGAGATGTACTGGTCATCACACCTTTCCACAGGCAGGGGGTTTTTGAGCAAGAGAATTAAGGGATAAGAACAGAGATTCCGGCTGGTAGCCCTGGACCTGTAGCTGTCAAGGGTTCCCCAAAGACATTGGTCTGCAGAGTCCATGGGAAGTGAATCGATCTAGTTGCACTCTGACCTCCAACAAAGCACAAAGCACTCTGTGAACCCTTGGATCAAGTCTGAGCAACAAATTGTAAACAAGAGAGACAGAGAAATTAAACAGACAGGTTGTCATTAAATACATCTGAAGGTCAGTTTAAAGTTATTATTTTAGCAAACATTGTTGCAATCATTAAGTGATCAAATCATAGAAAGGTATGTATGTATGTATTATGTATGAATGTGTGAATACATGCATGGAGGAAGCAAAGAAGGAAGGAGGGAGAAAAAGGGGATGGATGGATGGAGAGAAGGGAGGGAGGAAAGAAGGAAAGGGGAGGAGAAATAGATGGGTGGATAGAGGAAGGAAGGGAATTACAGAAAAAACGGTACAGAAGGACTGAGGATTAGGTAGATATATGATGGGACCGAGGAAGAGATTGATGAATGGATGAATAGATAAAAGATATGTGGGTTAAAGTCTACCTTTGGGGTATTTTTCTTGTTTACTTCACAGTATAAAAATACAATGATAGCCAACAAATAAAAAATATAAAACTGTAGATTTGCAGCAGATAACACATACACTTAAGACTTTAGTCATTCTTATTCATAATCTACTCTTAATAATTCTGAAGCCAGAAAATTAATCCATATTGAAGGAGGAGAAAGAGGAGAAGTCCATGAAAGTGACAAAGAAAAGAATTCCTTCCACAGGTTGCACTGCTGATTATTAAGCCCCTGCAAACAATCCATGCACCACGTTAAAGGAATGAGCTGTGACCATCAAAGGAGAGTTGAAACATCATGAAAGCGAGGACATGAATCCAGGGCCAGAGAGGAAAGAAGAGGGTCAGCCTCAGCTTCTGGAGCTCCAGTTACTATCAAGCAAGCCCCTCACCCCTACAAAGCTGTATGTGGAGCAGAGTAGAGAGGGAGGTGGTGTTGGGAATGGGGAAAAGGCATTAAATTAACCCTCAACTAGTCAGCGTTTTCAGATTACCAAAGGGTTGCAAAAGCTGACATTCAACTATGGATGGGCACCTAGGAACAGTAGCACCTGTTTGACACCAAGTTATCATTTTAATACATCTTAAGTTGTAGCCACAAAAATCTTCTATGTAAAAATAAATCAGAAAGGACAATGTTTTTATTTTAATAGGATATCACGTTATCCTTGGCAAACTCAAATGTATCGGTCTTATTGCTTCAGGTATAAAAATAATTAGATTGTACCTGTCAGAGACTTCGAAAGAGGAGATTCTGCACACTCTAGCCAAAGAAACATGACTATAATGACAAGTGTGTATGATATTAAACTATATGTGCCATATCAATTAGCCTATGCTGCGTATCAGACTGACCCAAAGTTTAGTATAATAGCTTAATAAAGAAACCATTATTTAGCTTGCGATTCTATGAGTTAGCTTCTGGTCTACCTTGGCTTGGCAGCTCTCTCCTGGGCTTGCTCATGCGTCTGTCATCAGTTAGTGGGATAGCTGACATAATCTCAGGTGGCCTTTAGATTATCACACGCCTAGCACACTGTTGCCAGGGCAATAGGGGTAACTGGACCATATGTCTCTCATCATCCAACAAAGCAGCCCTTGCTTTTTCAAATGCCAGCAGCTAAAGAATTCCAAAAACAGCAATCTAAGAAACCCCAGTGCACAAGCACGTTTCAAACCTCAGCTTACGTCACATCTACTGATAGCCCTTTGGCCAAAGCAGGCCAGAAGTCCAACCAAGACCCGAGGGATACAGCACCTGATTCTGCCTTCTGATGGGAGGAGCTGAAAAGTCACATTGCAAAGGGGAGGAAACACAGAGGAGACATTCCAGTAAGACATACATTATTTATCTGTATGGATTCACAAGTTAAGATACAATATGAGCAAATACAACTACTAATTGTTGGGTTTTATTTGTGATTTATTTCCTCCTCTAAATCTTAAATTTCTAGAGGAAAACATCATAGTCTTATACTTTCTTTGTACATCTTTGCACTGTGACAATATTGTAGCCAATGGGGTTTATCTGAGGTGCGATTATCACTAATTGAAAACTTTGTACACCTTCCACACCTGACATAATGTAAAATTCAGCTAACATTTGTGCATGAAATTATAAACCTGACAGATTATAAAGCATACAAATAATGCATTTCTGAAAATCCATATAAAAAAGTCAATATTGCACTGCACGATCTTAACATTATATCTTATTTAGTACTTAGAGTAAAAAGAAAACAAGCCATGCCTCTGAGAGATTTATCATATGTGACTATTTTCCTGCTTATCATTTTTGTTCTAATCTTAGAATTTATAAATTCTAACCAAGTAAGAGAAACTGTATCTCAGTTAACAGGCATAATCTTTACCTTAGCCTTTTCAAATTTTAGCTTTTTGCATGTTTTCCACATTTTTTCATACCCCTGTAACTTCCTCTACTCATTAGTAAATGACATATTTCACAGTTGTGGACAATTATCCTAAATGGTTGTTACTTAATCCAAGGGTTAAAGGATAAAAGAAGAGCAGAAGAAAATAAAGACTTATTTGAAATTAAATCTTTTTTGAAAAGTATTTGCTCTCAAACTATCAAAGTTTTCTGTTTGGTCTGTATTTTATTAGATAATCTCCTTCTACACTCCTCAGCACGTTCAGAAATTCTCAGCTCGGGATAGAGGAAGCCCTGTGCCAATTTCTGAGGGTATTCTTTGGGTCCTCTGTTTTCAGAAGTCCTTAGATGATAGAGGGCTGATCCTGCCTCCTCCCCAGTGTGCATTCTCGTATGTCATCATGTCCTGACCACGAGCACACCCAGAGCCTAGATTCTGATTGTGCTATTATTATCTAAGTGATCTCCCCTCTCATCTCAATCCACATGAATCTGATACCCCAGTTTCCATCCCTTCCATTCTCATGCCTTCCCTATGGATGGTCAGGTCTGGCCAGCCTTCCTGTGCTTGGAGCACAGAAGCTTCATTCTGCAAATGGAGTCCTCGAGTGTGTACAGCCCTACATTCTGCTCCAATGATCGTGGACCTCAAACTTTTCTCTTATTTTATCTGATAGTTATGATCAGGTCTGTCTCCTTGGAGGCTTAGGCATGGCTGATGCCCTCGTTCTTGCTCCTTGGGTGAGCACAGGGAACACTGCTGTCTCATGGAGGTGACTGGGCCGTCAGCCCAGGGGCACTAAACTCTGTAAACAAAACTGAGAGCTGACTTCTAATCCTTTGTTCTCCAAGAGCCCAGACTGGGCTGAGTCTGCTGTGAAAATCGACCCTAACCTGGTGAGTCCAGTGGTCACGTAGCCTTCCTTACAAGATTAGTCACTGGATTAAGGAAACTTAATGGGGGTGTTCACAGTAGAAGGAAAAGCAATACTTTATCAGCAAGCATATGTGCCTAGTAACCCTGCTATTAAAAGAAAGAAGTTCCTTATCTGACTTTTTTTGTTATAAAATTACTATTTATTATGGCACATGAAACAAAGCCAAAGGGGTAAAAAAAAAATCATTTTCTCCCCTGAGGCAGCACAGCCTGTGCACACAGTCCACTCCTTGCCTTTTCCTGAGCCCAGCACATGTACACAAACCTGTGCTCACTGGCCCAGGCGTTGTCTACTTGTCCGTTTTTTTTTTTATTGTATACGTAACATTTTTATTATATACACAACATAAATTTACCGTTTTAATCATTGTTAAATGTGCATTTCAGAATTAAGTATTTCACATTGTTATGCAGCCATCATCACTATCCATTCTTTTTTGGCTGATTTATTTCACTTAGCACGTCTTATGCACGTGGTACCACACGTCAGAATTTGCTTCCGTTTTAAATTAAGGATGACTACTACTCCATCATATGTATATACCACTTTGTGTGAATTCATTTGCCCATTGATGAAAATGTGGGTTGTTTCCCACCTGTTGGCTACTGTGACTCATGTCACTACGAGCACTGGTGTACACGCACCTGCTCAAGTGCCACGTTCGTTTACTTTGGTATCTACCCAGAATGGCGTCGGTGGATCAGGCGTCAACTCTGTGTCTAACTTTCTGAGGCGCCTGCTGTAGTGTTCTCCCCAGCAGTTGCCCCAGATTACACTCCCACCAGCCGTGCACAGAAGTTCTGATTTCTCCACAGCCCTGCCAACACTTCTTGGTTTCTGATTCCCTAAATAATAACCATTCTAGCTGGTATAAAGTGACATTTCATTGTGTTTTTAATTTGTATTTCTCTAAATTTTAGCAGTGTTGAACATATTCTAATGTGCTTCTTGGTTATATTGATTTCTTTGGAGACACGTTTATTGAAGTCCTTGAACTATTTTTAATTAGGTTGTGGAGTTTTTTATTATTGTTGTATTATAAGCGTTCTTTATATATTCTAGATAGTAATCTTTTATTATACATATGTTATTACCAAATATTTACTCCCATTCCATGAATTGCCTTTTTCTTTTCTTAATAGTGCCCTTTGATGTGTAAAAATTCTAATTTTGATGAAGTCCAATTTTTTTTATTTCATTTGTTGCCTGTACTTTGGATGTCATATTAAAAAAATCCTTGTCAAATTTAATGTTATGAATCTTCTCCTTACATATTTTTTCTAAGAGTTTTATATTTTTAGCTCTTACATTTAAGTCAGTTAATTTTTGTATGTAGTAAGGCAAAGGTCATTTTCATTCTTTTGCATGTGGATATCCAATTTTCCCACACCATTTGTTGAAATGGCAATCCTTTCCTCATTGAATAGGCTTTGCAGCCTTACTGAAAATCATTTGGCCATATGTGTGAGAGTTTATTTCTCTATTGCAGTGGTGTGTCTGTCTGTCTTTATGTCACACTGTTTTAATTATTGCAATTTATAGGAAGTTTTGAAATGGTAAAGTGTGAAACTTCTAACTTTGGTCTTACTTTTCAATATTGTTTTGGCTATTTGAGGTATCCATGAATTTTCAACTAAATAGATCATTGTTTACAAACTATCATGTAAATGCTTTGTCTTTTTGACAGTGTATCATGGACAAGCCATTACTGATGGTCCATAGAGGTCACTATTTCTACATGCACAGAATTTTATTGAAGTGGGTCATGTCATACATGCTAGGTTCCTAAAGTGCAAGCTTTTGTACTTACTTTTCCCTTTTTACTGTGTCCCCTCTTTTTCTCCCTTTTTACTGATAGCCACTCCCTAATTCCACATGGATCTTAGAAATTTCCCCAAGCTCATTTGGTCATTACACACCACATATACACACCTACAAAGTCACGTGAACGACGCGGTTGTGTAGTTCTTTATATAGAGTTGTCCATGCGTGGAACCTCCGTCCTCAGCTGTTGCCCGAGACAAGCTGCTTTGTATTTGCATCTCTCTCTCAATAGTACTTGTAGATGCCTCTGTGTAGATGAAACTGCTGCTTTTTTTATTTTAATATAATAACTCCATAATTGTTCAGTGTGATAATCCATGATTTATTCTATTTTCCCAATAATGACAACATAGTTTTGTTGCAAGATTTACCATTAAACACAAAGCTACACAACACAGCCCTAAACATAAAATATCTCCATAGCCTGGTAGTGTCATTTCTATATGAATTCCCAGAAGTGCAATTTTTGGGCCACTGATTTTTTTTATAAATTAAAAAATACCTAAAAACAACTCAACAAGCATGTTTTCACCAACTGTAGATGAGTCTTCCCTTTCCCTGCATGCTCCCAGTGATAAAAATCACAACTTGAACAGCAAATAAATTAATGGAAATTTTTATGCCCAAAGTTCTAGAAGATTAATAAGAAATTTGATGGAATTTTTTGCAAGCATGGTTTCCCTTGCTGAGAGACAAGGATGATACTTTAACACTCCTCCTGTTAGCTCATGAGACCCTGCAGATGATGACGCATCTCCTTGTACTTTTCCAAGAGCAAATGGACAAAGTTCCCAGACATGTAATCTCGTTTCATTGCCCAGTGGCATCCCTGGGGAAATTACTTATTATGGCGCAGTACTGGCCCCAAACAGGGGTTACAGAGAACTTTAAAAATATCAGGAGCTCCTGAATGTGTTTCAACCAAAGAAAACCCCTTGGAGGCAGGAGGAATTGGACTGGGGGACACACATCAGCTTTATTACTCCCAGCAAATATTACCCCTTGGGTACAAGACCAGGTCTTTTATTTGATTGCTCCTTCAGCAAGTAAATGATGACTTAACTCGGGTACGTGGAGATGTGACAGCATGCAGAAGGCATACTGTGGGCACCCCCTCCCCTCCTCAACAATCAGCCATGGCATGCCTCCCCACTGAGCTCCAGCAGCCCGAGTGTCCTTCTGCTCCCCCTTTTATGATGTCTCTCTCACTGACCCCTTACCACACCCAGACCCTATCTACCCCGGAGGCTGACTCTTTCCCTACCTCTCCAGAGAGAGGCTGCTGGGAACACATCTGGAGTCAAGAGTCATAGCTGTTACCTGCTGCAGCTCAGGAGGCCACAGGCCATGCAGCACCTTGTAAAAGATGCTGGGGAGGGCCTGTGGTGGGGCCTGGGCTGGTGATCTCAGGGGGCCAGGAAGCCTGAGTTTGTACTGGATGTTGTCAGAGAGTGGGGCACCTAGGACTGGGCTTTGGAGACTACCCTCTATAATTTGGGTACACTTGGAGACATTGAGACATCCACTGTGCATGGCTGTCCTGAGAGAGGTCAGCAATGATGAAGTTCATGTTCAGATTGTCACCGGAAAGCTTTCTTTGCATGTTTCTGATAAACTCAGAACAGTTGGCTAAATCTTTATTGAATCCATGCCCCTCTTCTCTTATATTGCAGTTTATTAAAAACAAAAAGAGTTAAGTTATTCAAAATGCCAGGTAACAATGTGTTGCTTCCCCACAATTATTACACATGTTCTCTGATTGCTGAGCTTCAATATTTAACATCCTGTCTATAGTCATATACTTCACACATGTGCGTTCTCTTGGATGAACTCAGTGTGTAACGTATACATTCCCGAATCTTCGGGTCTATGGCTTCCTTTGCTATTTTTTTCAAACTTTATACTGTTTCTGCTTAAGTACATGTCCTGGGTTGCTAAAGCAGATATTACACAGGGAGGAAGTAGGTTTCAGACATGGTGTTCAGGTATTGGTCACTGTCACACTTGTTGATCATACTGGGAGAAGACTACCAAGAACAGTGAGTGATTTTAGTAAAAAAAAGAGTTTTACTCCTCTTTGGCCTTTGTGAAAAAGGCACCTGTTGTGGATGAGTCCTCAGTTGCTCAGTGTAGACATCCAGGTAGAGTATTTCCAGAAAAATCTTCAACCAAACATAATTTTTATAATCATAGTCAATGGGAATTGTCTCCAAGTTTATCAGATAAAAGACTGAAATGACCTGAGATATGTGTCTTTTGCCTCTTCCTACATATGTATTTGATGATCCTATGAAATTATTTTACTGCATGTTTTCCTACTATGCCAAATAGACAAACTACCCTTCCTTAAGTTCTTGAAAAGCTTCATTGTTATAAAAAGTGCCTGATATTAATCAGCCATTCATTTTTTTCATCTAAGTTGTCAGAGAGAATGACTTCAGATCAATTGTAGAAAAAACTAAATGCAGTGATTTTAAAATATAACCTTCAATATTTATTTTATAAGCCATAGTAACACAGAAGAGCAATTTCTTTAGTGGTTTTTTGTTTTGTTTTGTTCTTTTTGGTATGTGGGTAGCTCCCTGGCTGGGAATCGAACCCAGGCCGCAGCGCTGACAGCGCCAGCACCGAAGCCTTAAGCCACTACACCACCAGGGAACTCCCTCTTTAGTGGTTTTGAATACCTTCTACAACTAAGTCATCCTGGAATTTCACAAGAAAGCTATAAGCTTAAAACATGGATCATTTCTGTTGGTCAATATAAGGGGCTAGAATACCTTCTTTGAAATGTTTCCTACCTCTTCCCAGATTGGTGTCTACAGGCATTCAAGGTGGTCCGTTTGACATACTGACAAACTAGGCTGCCCCGAACCCCACATAATAGGATTGTTTACTTTTCACCCAGAAGGTTGGGAAAGCAGGCATCTGTCCATGGCGTGTGCCCAGGCGTGTGCCCAGGCCGACTCCGCAGAGCTCCTGCTGTGAGACCGACAGCTCGCACGAGGCCGTCTAGAATGCAAACAGTGCCCGCAGGGCCTACGGCAGCCCCGCGGGGCTCAGGGCGCCCCGGCAGGGTCCGGGGCACTGTCCTCACGGAGGGGCAGAAACTCACAGGGCAAGTGTTGAAGCCACAAGCACCCAGTCAGAGAGCTGAATAAAACAATGAAGCTTCTTGAGGAATAAAAACAATTAAAAGGCTAAAAAAAAAAAGAGAGAGAGAGAAATGTTTCCTAATTATACCTGTTGCAGGCGTGCTTTATGTTTATAATAAAATTCTCATTTTTTCATATGATGAAGGTTCCAGGTATTGTTTTTCACTCTCATTTTGAGGAAAGCAGCTCTGAGTCTGCCTGCACAGAGGTGGGACCACCACCCTCGGCACACGGAGCCAGCAGGGGCGTGCTTCCCCTTTAAAAACCACAGGGCACTCACCACACAATGCATCGTGTTAGTCTCAGGTGTGACATAGTGACGTGACACGTATATACCTTACAACGTGATCACCGTAAGTCTCGTGGCCATCTGAAACCCTATATGCCAACAGTAATTCAAAATGAATTTAAAAAATGAAAAATGAAAACTCGCAGAGCCCTGCACTCTGTTCGGCAGGTGAGGAGGTTGTGTCCCACAGGTGAC
>PVJL010014396.1:0-28247 GCA_004026885.1 Lyroderma lyra | reverse complement strand
GAGAGAGAGAGGGAGGGGAGGGAGCTAGGACAGAAATCACAAACTAGTCAGATGGCTTAAATAACTGAGAAGCCAGGGGTCAGTAAAGGTGAGCGTAACCCCGTGCGTTGAAGGCTGGCTGGGGTTAGGAAGCAGGGGTGATTTTAAAGAGTCTTTGAGGGTAAAATGTGCAGTTCAGCTGCCTATGTGCTAACGAACCGGTCCCCTGAGTTTTTAATTTCAAAGTGATTATGCTGGATCTGATTCTAAAATTCAAAATATCTGTGATCTTCATATTCTCCCATTCTTTCCTTCTGGCTTCTACTCCCTTCTTTATCTCTTTAATCATCTAATCTTTTATATATTTACTTTGCTTTCTCCTGCCCATGGCTCTAAGTTCTAGGGGGCGAAGCCTCCTGTCCTGCACTTGGCTACTGTCCGTGGTCGTGGGCCATCTTCTTAGCCTCTCCTGGAGTCCACGGTGCTCAGTGCCAGCTCTTCTCTGTGCGTGTTACTACCTTAACATTTAATTCAAAATATTTAGTTGTCACATATAATGTGATCCCTTAAAGGGACAACTTCCTTCTCCAGGGCACTTGCACTGTCATGCTTATGCCGGTTTGGAGGAAATGAAAGGTGGGCCTATGTGTTATCTGGCTCTAGTTCCCATGTTTTTTTTTTCAAGGCAGAAGCAGGTATGTTGGCATATGTATGAGGACTGTCCAGAAAAAATCCAGCCATAAATGCCTCTATATTTCACATTACATGGCTGGGTACTTTCGGGACCGCCCTCATGTATTCACTTCTATGGGCCTGTTTGCAGACTCTCCTATTTCTTGCTTTGCAACCACTGTGTCAACTTCAGATTAATCTCAGTTTCTCAGCAATGATCCTTTTTGGGCAATATTTACCTTTTTTTTTTTTGGACCACTCTGAGACTGGTACATAGGCTTATACTATATTTTTGGTTTTTATGTAAAATCCCTTCAGCCTTTCAGTTTGTTTGTTTGTTTTTTTTTCCAAATTATCTTTCTTGGCCATAGAAAGAATATTCTGATTTATTTTGTGGCTCCGAGCCCTAGACTTTGATGCCCACGGGAAGGCACAAGGCCTGTTTCTGTGTCCATCAGTACCTAGCACAGGATCTGACATGGAGCGAGATAATCACTGAACTCCGACGATCATTGAACTGATCTGAAAACAGGCCTTAGACCACCCCACTCCCTATAGGTATATCTGCAAAAGTAGAACAGTGCTTATCCCCTACAATCACGCTCTGTTGAAATGTTTCTAATAAATAAAGCAGTTGTTCACTATCTTCCTAGTCATATAAAAATAATTGTACGTCTCTCACTTTTCTCTTTTACAAAGTAATAGAGATGTTACCTCTTCACAGTTTTATATCCAACTGTGTGATTTTATTCACCATCCCTTTCTGAGTCTTTTAATCATCCTCTATTTTACAATAGGTACAAAACTGACATTTTGACACTACAATATGGGGCTGACTGTAGTTAAATGTAGCAAGACTAGCATTTTAACGGTCACCCCTCTTTTGGAAGCTGCTGACAAAAACCAACTTTATTTATTTAAAATATGTTTTTATTTTTCAATTATAGTTGACATATAATATTAGTTTCAGATGTACAACATAGTGATTCGATATTTATATAACTAAACCCCAATAAAACTAGTACCCATCTGACGCCATACATAGTTATTACAATGTATTGACTTTATCTCTTAAGTTACACTTTACATCTCCATGACTATTTTATAACTACCAATTTGTACTTCTTAATTCCTTCCTCTTTTTCAGCAATTTTCCCAATCCCCCTCCCATCTGCCAACACCAAAATGTGCTCTGTAGCTGTGAGTTTGTTTCTGTTTTGTTCATTTATTTTGTTCTTTAGATTTCATATATAACTGAAATCATATGGTATTTGTCTTTCTCTGTCTGACTTACTCCACTCAGCACAATACCCTCTAGGTCCATCTATGTTGTTGCAGATGGCAAGATTTCATTTATTTTCATGGCTGAGTAGTATTCCATTGTATATATGTACCACCTCTTTTTTATCCATTCATCCATTGACAAATACCCAGGTTGCCTCAGTATCTTGGTTATTGTAAATAATGCTGAAATGAACATAATGGATATACATGTCCCTTTGAAGTAGTGTTTTGGGTTTCTTCGGATAAATACTCAGAAGTGGGATTACTGGGTCCTTCTTTTTCTCCTCTTATAGCTTGTGATTTAAAGTCTATTTTGTCTGATGTAAGTATTTCTACCCCAGGTTTTTTTGTTTGCCTGTTTCTGTTTTCATGAAATACCTTATTCATCCTTTCACTTTTAGTCTGTGTGTATTTCAATCTAAAGTGAGTCTCTCATAGGCAGCATATGTTAAAGGTCTTGTTTACTTATCCATTCAGCCACACAATGTCTTTTGATTGGAGCATTTAATCCATTTACATGTAAAGTAATTGTTAATAGATATGTAGTTATTGCCATTTTTTATTCATATTTTTTATCTTTTCTTTTTCTTCTTAAAAATGTCCGTTACATTTTTTTGTAATACTGGTTTTGTGCTAATGAACTTCTTTAGCTTTTTCTTATCTGGAAAGCTCTTTATCAGTCCTTCAATTCTACATGATAGCTTTGCTGGGTAGAGGAATTTTGGTTGGAAGTCCTTGCTTGTCATCACTTTGAATATTTTGTGCCAATCCCTCTGGCCTTCAAAGTTTCTCTTGAAAATCAGCTGACAGTTTTATGGGAGCTCTCTTGCAGGTAACTAACTGCTTTTTTCATGCTGCTTTCAAGATTCTTTGTGTTTAAGCTTTGGCATTTTAATTATGATGTGTAGGCCTCTTTGGGTTCATTGTATTTGGGACTCCGCTTTCTGGGCTTGTATGTCTATTTCCTTCACCAGGTTAGGAAAGTTTTCTATCATTATTTCTTCAAATAGGTTTTTAATTCTATGCTCTCTCTCTTTTCTCCTCTGGTACCCCTATGATGCAAATATTGGTATGCTTGATATTGTCCCATATGCCCCTTAAACCATTCTCATTTTTTTTTTTTTTTTTTTTTTTTTTTTTTTTTTTTTTTTTTTTGCTGTTCTGATTGGCTGTTTTCTGCTACTTTATCTTCCAAATCACTGATTTTGATCTTCTGCTTCATTTAATCTACTGTTGATTCCCTCTAATGTATTCTTAATTTCAGTACTGTGTTCTTTATTTATGTAGTTCTTTTTTGTGTTTTCTATCTTTATTATTATGTGTCCTGTGTTTTTGTTGAAGTTCTTACTGAGATAATTCAGCATCCTTATAACCAGTGTTTTGATCTATGCATCTGATAGATTGCTTGTCTCTACTTTGTTTACTTCATTTTCGGGGACTTTGTTCTGTTCTTTCATTTGGGACATGTTTCTTTGTCTCCCTATTTTGGCTGCCTTCCTGTGTTTGTTTTATATATTACTCATAGGTAGAGTGGCTGTGTCTCCTGGTCTTAGTAGAGTGGCCTTATGTATTAGGTGTTCTGTGGGGCCCAGTGGTATAGTCTCCCTGGTTACCTGAGCTAGGTTTTCCAGGTGTGTCCCTTGTGTGGGTTGTGTCAGCCGTCCTGTTGTAGTTGAGCCTTGGATGCTGTCTGAACATCAGTGGGAGGAATTGACCCTTGGGATGATTGGTTGTGAAGACTGGCTATGACTACAGTGGAGAAGCTGATGTACACGGGCTGACCCTAGAGAGCAGAGTTTGCTTTAGCAGGACTCTGGTGTCTGCCCAGTGTGCCCTTTGGGTGTGTTGTCCTTGGAGGTGGCCAAATGTTGCTCAGGCTCAGTCAAATCCTGCCACTGAGTGTGCCAGTCCTGGGACCTCCTTGAAAGGGCTCTGCCACAGGCCAAATTCAGTTACATCTTGTGCCCTGTTTAGGGCCACCTGGAATTAGCCACAAAGCAATTCACAGATGGCCACCATCTGTACTGGGCTTGGTGGTGCTTGGGAGAAGCCAAGCCTCAACCAGAGGCTGGCTACCACTAATGCCAGGCTTAGGAATGCTCAGGAAGATGTATGGGGCATCTCAAGGCCAGATGCTACTTGATGGAGGTTTGTACATGTTTGAGAGATGTTTTGAAAATCTGCAGCATGAGCCTAGTTAGGCTGTTTGTATGGAAAGGCCACCAAAAACAGTTTGGGTGGGCCTAAAAGTTAGGTGATGCAAGGTCTTAGGAAATCACAAGGGTGGGGCGAACAGTGTTAGCCAGGTTGATAGATACTCAAATGTGGCACCTACCTAAGTCTGCACACTGGAAGGGGTGATGGCCCAACAAAAAAACAATGGTCTCTGCCAGCACTTTTGTCTGGAAGGAGCTGCCCCTCCAGCCCTTACCCTGAAACCAGACAATCCTTCTCATATGTCTCTGTACCCTTTTGAGCTGCTGCCCCATCACTAGAGCTCAGAGTGAGTGAGTCCATCAGTGAGTAATTCTGTGTGCAGGCCCTTTAAGAGAAACACCTGGTATTCCAGCCACCCTCTTTCTCATTCCGCTGTAATCTGTACTGGTTTTCACAGACGAAAGTTATGGGGACTTCTCTTCCTGGCACTGAAACCCTGGGCTGGGGAACCTGGTGTTGGACTTGGGACTATTCGCTCCTCAGGGTCACTTCTGAAGCTGAGATATCTTTCCCAATTTTTAATGGTCACATGCAGTTGTGGGACCAGCTTGTTCTGTATCCCTGTCCTTCCTACCAGTCTCAAGGGTGGTTTCTTCTGTATGTTCTTAGTTGTGGAATTTTTGTTCAGCTAGACTTCCAGCAATTCTCAATGGTGGTTGTTTTGTAGTTTAGTTATAATTTTGATGTGGTTGTGAAAGGAGGCAAGCACAACATGTATCTACTCCACTATTCTATTGGTCATTTATCATCTATCATCTATTTATCTAATCAGCTTTATTGTGATATAATTGATACAAAATTTTAAGGTATTTAAAGTATACATAGTGGTGATTTCATATATATATATATATATATATATATGAAAGATCACCCCCACCCTAGTTTATTAGCATTTCTATTACTTTGCATGTTATTTTTTTATGAGAACATTTAAGTTTTATACTCTTAGCAAATTCTAATTATGCAACACAGTGTTAATAACCATAGTCACCATGTATTACATTAGATCCTCAGACCTTATTCATTTTATAGCTGAAAGTTTGTATCCTTTTATCAACTTCTTCCTATTTCTCCCACCCTAGAAGCCAACTTTAGACTAGCTTAGACAAAGTCGAAAATAGAAAGATTTATTAGAAGGATATTATGAAGACTCATAAAATGGAAGGAAGACTGGAAAATTACTGATAAACTTTTCCCACATAAAAAACAAACAAAAACCAAAAACTATTTTGTTAGTTGCTCCAGATAATCCTGTTTCAAGTTCTCAAGGACTTACAGGTCTTTCCCATTAGATTTGATTGAAATAATTTAGAGGAGGAACTCTGACTGGCTAAACTTGAGTCATGTGCTTATTCTTGAACCAATCACTCTAGCTAAGAATACAGAACCCTCTAATTGGCTAGAGTTGGATCATATGTTTCTCCCATTGGGCAGTGCCTATTATCAGAGAGAGAGAATATAATAGGGAGTAAGAAGAATTAGTTATAATTTTGACACAATAATTTTTATATTTCTAATTATTTAGAATAAGGTCATAGTAGATGTTTTTCTCACAGTGCTGTTGCTAACTTAGTGATCTATGTTTCACAATAAATATTATATCCTTCAAAGTTATAATTTGGCTTGGCCAGTTATTCTATGTGTTATATTGGTCAAGTCTGCTTTGAATCACTATTACATTGCATTTTTGTTTTGTTAAATGGGTTTCTTTTAGCTTATCAAATACTCTTCCAAATAACTGAAAAGGAAAAAAAAAAGTCCTGTACAATTCCTCTGGGATGAGAATTTGTTGGTCATTTAACATTCCCCAAATCTATGTGTTCATACTAAATCCATTCGTAATGACAGCACCCTATTTTCTAAGTTGGAGAAAACTGCCTGCCATTTTTCACAAGGACATTTGTGGGCAGGGGACTCAGTTAACACTCTGGTTTTTTTGTTTTGTTTTGTTTTTTGTTTTTTTATCACATCACTTGATTTATCTGAGGGTAGAGGGAGTAGGGTAGAAGTTTTGACAGGCAGAGATAGCTCAGCCAGTCAGGCTCAAATACCACTGCATGAGGATAAAACCCTTAGCCTAACAGATCTAAATACCACTGAAAAGCAGGAGTAAACCATGCAGACAGGAATAAGGCTCCCATCCAAGCATTACAGAACCTCTGTCACACTTGGGCAAACTCAAAACACACCCACGTATGTGTCTATATCCTTTCCCGTTATTACTGGTAACCAGAGAGCTAAGGGTGTAAGTTGAGCATCACACAAACTCAAGTGCTGACAACTTATTTTTACAAGGCAGCTTTGAGGAATCCAACAGAAGTAAACCAACGGAGGGGAAAAATCATAAAGGAGGTGAGGGCACATAATTTAATCCTAGCTATTAGCTCTCACTGGCCTTTAGAACTCATTTCCCCACCCCCCACCCCCCCCACCCTGCTCCATTTTTCAACTATAAGTTTTTCTGATAAAACGAGAAATCGAAACAGAAGTGGATGTGAGGACTGAAAAGGATACTGCAATTCTCTGTGTGTGTGATGGGGTGTGGATGATGATCTCGGGGAGCACTGGGAGAGCAATACCGTTCATTTCCGTGATGTCATCCCTTTCTGCTGAGGGAAGCAACTGGGCTGCATTGCTAATGTCCCAGAGCAGGAACTTCCAGGCTTTCTGTCAAGTCCAATTCCATGGACTGCTTTAGAATTTTCCTCACATATACAAAGCTCATAACTCTTTTGGCTTCATGTGGCAGCTCAGCATTGTGGGAAAAGCACTGAACTTGGAGAAAAAAAAATCTGGATCAAGTCCTTGTTTTGTTTCTTACTGGCCATGTGACTTAAAATTTGGGATGCCTTACTTCTCTTATCTGTAAAGTAGAGGGAATAATAGCCTCTTTCATAAAATTGCTTTTACGATCTGAGGAGCAGTGCACAGGAAATCACTTTTAAGACATCTCATGCTTTACAAATGCAGGTGGTGATTATTACTTTTTATAGCCTTTCTCTTATCTCATAATTCAAACTCTGATAAGAAGGTACTATTAGCACAAGTTTAGCTGAAACTTTGCCAAAACCTCTTAACCTTTTCTTTCTGTGGGCTATTTATTTTCCTATATTATACCTAAAATCTAGAAGCACATAGGAGAGCATTCCAGAATATGAGAATGGACAAATCCACTAGGGAGGTGAGAGATAAAGTGTTGTTTTCCACACGTTGAACAAACCTTTGTTGGTTTATTCCAGGGGTTCTTAACAAGGAAGGGTTTGGACTCCCCTCATCCATGGTCCCTTTAGCAATGTCTGGAGACATTTTAGTCAGCACTGTCCAAACTTTTGGCCTCCCTGGGCCATGCCGGAAGAAGAATTGTCACATAAAATACACCAACACTAACAAGATAGCTGCTGAGCTAAAAAAAAGAGGTCGCAGCAAAATCTCCTAATGTTTTAAGAATTTGTATTGGGCCGCTTTTAAAGCAGTCCTTGGCAGCAGGTTGGACATGCCTGTTTTATTTATTCATTTATTTTTGTTTTGCTTTTCTGGGGGTGGGGGCGTCATTCCCTGGCTGGGAATCGAACCCAGGCCGCAGCGTTAAGAGTGCCAAAGCCTAGCCACTACACCACCAGGGAACGCCCTGGACATGTCTGTTTTAGATCTGCAAAACTTAAAGAGTGCCACCGACATCTGGGGCTGAGGGTGGAAAGCCAGGGATGCTGCTAAATATCCTGAATGCCCAGGGCAGCGCCCCATAACACAGAATTATCCAGTCCAAAATGTCACCGGTGTGGAGGTTGAGAAGCCCTGAGAGGACGCTCATACCTTCTTTCTCAGGGTTCCCAGACAGGTTTTATCAAGTAGTAAGCGTCTGGAAAGGAGATGGCTGCAACCATGTCTCGACTGCATTTCCTGTTTCCCCGTCATCTGTGCTATAAAACACTTCAGCTTTGAAACGCTATCCTAAATCAATGATATCACTGACATGCATTTTTCTCTCAATTATCATGCTTCAAAATATTATGGATAACTAGAAAAAAAAGAATGACCTCTTCAATGCATCTATGTCTTGTGCAACGTCTTGTAGAATTTTTTTGTAACCCACATGTCTACAAATAAGGAAGCCTTGAAAGTAAATATACTCTCTTTCTTTCTTTTTATTTTTTCATTTTACATATATATTTGTTTGAGATGTTCTAAACCTTTTATATAATTCAGATAGAAGCATGATACTTGTAGTAATAATAATGGAATCTTTGTTGAATAACATTATTTCAGAAATATACCACCATCTTAGATTTGACAGTAACTACAGTTTTTTAAAAATTGGAAATAATTTAAACTTTAGAAAAGCTTTGGAAGATTACTGTCTCATACCCTGTATTTAGATTCCTCAATTATTGTTAATGTTTTTTAACGATTGCTTTGTCAGTCTCTGCTATGTTCTCTCTAAATTCCCTCTCGCTGTCTCTGTCTCTCTGCCTGTCTGTCTGTCTTTCTCTCTCTCTGTCTCTCTCTCTCTCTCTCTCTCTCTCACACACACACACACACACAGACACGCACACGCACACTTCTTTTGTGGGCCACTGAAGAGCAAGTTATAGGCATTGTGCTCCATTATTTCCTAAAAAAATAAAGACTTTACTTCTTAACCATAGTACAGACAACAAATTCTAAAAATTAATGTTACATTACAACTATCTCATCTATAGACCTTATTCAAATTTTACCAATTGTCCCGACACTGTGTGTGTGTGTGTGTGTGTGTGTGTGTGTGTGTGTATGCGCGTGCGCATGCGTATAAAGATCCAATATGGCATCATGCACTGTACAGAGGTGTTTAGTTTCTATGTCTCTTTGGTCCCTTTCAGATCGGGAGAGACCCTCGGTCTTTTATGGTCTTCCTGTCATTCCCATTTTTTAAGAGTACAGTATTTTGCACCGTGTCCCTCTGTTGGGTATTATGCGATATTTCCTCACGATTGAGTTCAGGTTTGCATTTTTGGCAAAAATAGCACAGAAGTGGTACTGCATTCTCAGAGCTCCCATTCACCTGGCGTGTGGTCCCAGTGTGTTCCTTTACTGGGCGTGTTACCTTTGTTACTTTTTGAAATGGCTTCTGCTGGGTTTCCACTATAAAGTTATTTTTCTTCCCTTTATGTTTATTAAGTATTTTTCAGGGATATCCTGGGAGATCGTACAGATATACTTTTATGTAAAACATTTAGTCGCTAGTTTTAGCATCCATTAAATAACTCTTGCTTCAGGCAAGAATTATTCATCAATTACTGTTATTATGGATGCCAAAGTTGTTTGTCTAATCTATTTATATTGATTAGTTGACTGTAAGAGAAAGCTTTCTGTTCTCTTCATTTATTTACTCATTTATTTATTTATATCAGTAAGGGCATATGGAGTTAATTTTATTTAATATGTGAGATAGTTACTTCAATTTATTATCTTTAATCTTAAAATGGCTCAGGGAGCCATTTCAAGCTGACTTTTGTGTTTCTCTGTACTATTGTTTTCTTTTTGGTCACTTTCTTACTCTCTACACAACTAGATGTTCCAGACTCATCTTGTACTTTCCCAAACCCAGTGCCCTGGATTCAATCATTTCTCTAAAGAGGTGTGGTTCCTTTTGGTCAAGAATAATATTAAGAAACCATGGTCTGGGCACATGGTATGCTAATTGCCACTGGGGTGTCATTGCTTCTAGGCTTTAACAGCCGATGCAGTGGGAAACACACATACGTATTATCTATTAGTTATCTATCTACCTATCTACCTATCTATCTATCAATCATCTATTTATCTATCTAGGTACATCTAGGTACATCTATCTAATCACTATGAGTAGTTCACACCAGCAACTTCAGTTTGCATTTACTACCAGAGACCCCAAAAAGATTCATTCTGCTTTTCTTCCTTTCCATATTTATGACTCCTTTCTTCAACAGTGAAAACCTACTTCCCCTTATTTTTAGTACATTTATTTACTTGTTTATTTGCTCAATCTCCCTGTGGGTACCAACCTCCCAGCTATCCTGGTTGCTGCTTTAATATGCGGCCTCCTCAGCTGGTCACCTCCTTCCCCAATGGCAGTAATTTCTAAGAAGCAGTGAGATCCTGCTTTTAAGAGAGATTAGAAATTTTCCTCCTCTATAGAAAAGGACCCTGATGAGAGTGGGAACTATGGCCACAGCCAGAGGCTAGATGCCTCATGTTGGGTAGCCTTGGGCCTAAAAATTGTACCCACTTAAAAATATTCCTTGTCTAAAGGAGACCAAAAAGACACAACACTTAAACATCATGTTTGAGCTTGCCTTAATTCTGGATCAAACATTTTTCTATAACAGATATTATTGGAACAGTTAGTGAAATTTGAATATTAACTATTATTATATAATAACATTGTATCAATGTTTTAAAAAATCATGAACTATACTCTGGAGCGTAAGAGAATATCCCTGTTCTTAGCAAATACACACAAAAGTGTTTGGGAGTAAATAAAAATAGTATATACACCTTATTTTGAAAGGCTTCTCAGCTTTATCACTTAGCAGCTGAATAAAGCCAGGAAAATGAATCAATATTCCTGTTCTCAATTTCCTCATGTGCAGAATAGAGGCATTAATAATTACTTACTTCTGTGGTTACCTTAGGAGTGAATAAAAATGTGTCTCAAATACATGACAGAGAGCCAGACACCGAGCGGGTGCTCAGTAAGTACTTGGCATGTGCGTAATGTGTGAATGCTGTGGTCAGGTATTCCTGAATAATCATAATAATGATGTCCCTTTTGGGAGCCCTTGCTAATTGTGCTGCGACACATCTTTGTGTTTATAAAATGTGCGTGCTCCCTTCCTGTTTGAAAATTGCTGGGCACTGGCTTGGCTCACGTGGCCCTCAGTAGACTGTAGCTGGTGGAAGGGGGCTGGTTAAAGAGCTGTGCAAAAGAGAGCTTCCATTTCGGGGTGGAGGCAGAGACTTGTTCTCCAAAAGGAGCAAGAAAATGAGCACAGACCATAATAAATGGCCACCACAGTTCTCAAAGCACCCTTTAAGGAAGATGTGGTTTCTCCCATTGATGCATAAGCAGAGGACATCTAGTAGGAATAAATCACTTGCCCATGATCGGTCACGTGCTCACTCAGTAGCAGCATGAGGGACAAATCTTGCTCAGAGTGCTCTCGTAGGCCGTGCTGTCCGTGGCTGTCCTGTGCTGGAACTGGGTCATGTTATCTGTCGTTTAGCCTTGATTACTTTTTATGGGTTGGGAATACTTCCAGTTTACTACCCGCTGAGCTAAGTGCCTCCTCTGGGTTTGGAGCAGAATCTTTTATTCCAGAGTCCTGTGGTTTCAGTGTATCCATTTTTGTTGCTGTTGTTGTTGTACAACAAATGGTATTGATTGTCTTCTACAAGCTGAATTTAATATTAATGGTAATTACAGAAATATGAAGACAGAATATGTCCTTTGATAATGGTATCCACCAGCTTTACGATTCTGCAGCTGTCTGGGCTGCAAACTGCATGGGATTATGCAGCCAAAGGTAAAAACTACACCTGTGAGAGCTGTTCTCTTTGACTAGGACATTTTTTCGGTCCCATTCTCCTCAAGTGAACCCCCAGGACAACTTCCTTGACAGAGGTAAATGCTATATAGTGTCTACTTTGATGAGAACCAACAGTCTAATTAGACTAATAACTATCCTGTGTCATCACGGTTAGACTTGGCTTTAGGTTGTCCTAGACATGTCTCTATGTCCCATTGCATTCCAGTTCTTTCTTTGAGGATAGTGGCAGTATTTATTTTTCTTATCATCTAGCGTGCAGTGTGGGATGATGTCCAAACTTTACTTTCAGTTGGTTTAGATATGAAGATCTGTCAGTTCTTTAAGTAACTCATCCCTCCATTCATTCATTTTCACATTTAGCTTCTATTTATTGTGACTTTACAAAATGCCCTATGTCATCATTTACTGTGGAAGCTAGGAAAAAGACTAACACATCATTTTACTTTATAATAATATAGGTTAGTGGTTCTCCGCTGAGGAAGACTTTGTCTCCCAGAGGACAGCTGGGAATGTCTGGAGACATTTGATTGTCATGACTAAGGGGGTGCTACAGGCATTTAGCAGCTAGAAGACAGAGGTGCTGCTAACAACTCTACAATGCTCAGGGCAGCCCACACAGCAAAGCATCATCTGGCCTAAAATGTCAACAGTGCCAAGGTTGTAAAACCCTGGTACGGATTTTATAATTTATAGAATTGGACAGAGTCCCATGTTTTAATTTCAAAGATCACCTTAAATCATTCTAGAAGCTGACAATGTAGAACCAGGAATACTCACCACCAGAAGCTGTGAAGCTTTGGCTAATTGGGTTTGTCCTCACAACTCGGAGAGACAGAGAACATTCTTGCTTTAACTGATGAGGAACTCCGGCTGGAAGAGGTCAAGTAACTGTCAGAAAAAGGGTTTATTTTTTCCTTTTTCATGAAGAATAGCAAAGAAGTTACTGAGTTTTTACTGAAAGGCTTACTCTGGGCAGCTGGGTGTCAGCACTAGCATTTTTGGAGGAAATTCAAGTCGCTTCTCTATAGAGCTGTCAAGTTTTGACTTGTCCTTAAAGGTGGGCCAAATGTTCCCCTATAGTTTTTCAATTATGTGAGAACAACAGTTAAGGAATTATTGATCTCTGGGGTGCATGCTGGCACAGGGATGTAAGCATTAGCCAAGAAATAAGACAGCTGTGGTCATTGGCAATTTTTCCCACTTCCATGAGGTTTTGTATGAATATGGCTGCTTTGAAAACTCTCCTCCATCTACCTTTTTCTCATTGTCCTCATCAGGTCCCAAGCTCTCCTTCCCTCCTGGTCTCCTGGGCACTTAGGTAACTTGTCCACCCTTGGCCATCTATAGTCCTGTAGATATTATATTGCTTTGTAAGGGTTTTGCGGTTTCATTTATGTTCTGTTTGTATTTACAACCTGATTGTAAGCTTCTTTCTGATCTGAAGACTAATAAATGTTATTGACCAACAAATACTTGTATTCTGTTGCAAGAGACTCATCCATACACTTATTTTTTTTAATTACTCTATATATTCCAAAATCACTTATCAAGCATGTAATGTATACCAGATATTGTACAAAGGGGATACAAAAATATAACTATTACACACTGGGAAGTAATACGGAAAGCTATTGTGAGACTTGAAGGAAATACTGCAAGCAAATCATGTGACATCCTGCTTGGTATCCAGGTACATGTGCTTAAGAAATATTAGAGATTATTATTACTCTTCCCCCTAACACACAGAGGAATGCTATGAAAGTAGTAGGGGTGTTATACAAGTTGGTTGTGTGATTGAAGGAATCCACGCTGAGACCCAAAATGTGTGACAAGATGTTGATAAGTATATCGGTAGCCCTCGGCAGAGCCTGAGAGAGCAAACATGATTATGGACGCATCATCTACCAGCCAAGTTGGCTCTGGAGATATTTGACATTTTTACCAATGGGGCAAACCACTGGGTCAGCCAGGTAAGGAGGGGTCAGATTCAAACATACTTCTCAGCTCTCGGTGTGAATGGCATTTAATTTCCCGGGAAATCTGTTGGCAGCTCTTTACCAAGCTTAGATTTCCATTGCAGCGTTCCGGAGAGCAAGATTTACAGTGTATTTTATCAGAGAACACCTGTATAATAATAATCATTCTAGTTATATATAGAGGGGTCAGGGAAGCCCAGTAAACAAGTCTAAAATGTCAAAATCCACAGTGGAAGCAATAAATTGTTAAATTTGGGAGAAAAAAATTGTTTTACGTGGACATCCATTTGAGATGTGTTTACTCCAGGGCTTATCATGAACATGGAGGGTCAAAGAAGGACAAAACAGGAGAACAGAAGAACCTCAGGGGTAGCATCACTCCATGCTAGGTGTATGGGTCCTGCCTTTGCAAAACGATGTCAGTTGCCAAGACGATGCATGGCTGTGAAAGGTCTGCACACCCTATAAAGTGACGATAACACGCCTTGGCCTAATCCAAATTACTGAACGGATGTTCAGGTCACATGATCTTGAAAACGCTACCACTCTTGGCTTTATATTATTGGGTTTGAGCTATCTTCTCAGTTTTAGACTCAGATTTCCAGTATTGGCTCAACCTGACACATCAAGCACATCCCCAAACAAGCTCTTCCATTCCCCACTCTGCCTCCATTTCAATATTTGCATTCTGTGTTAAAGGCGTTTGCACAGTCTCCCTTGTCAGAAGGCTATATTCTTTTCTCCACCACCCAGTACATCCATTATTGTTCCCATGCTGTTCCTTGATCTATCCATAGTTCCTGACCCCAAGGAGGTTCTCATCTACTATTTGTTGAGTAAACAAACAGATGCACCCGACTTGTTACCAACTCCCTCCAATTCTACCTCAATAAGATCTCTTTACTCCCTCACGTCTTTTGCATTCCTGCTGCTGCTGCATTCATTGAAGACATCATTACACTCCACCTTGATTTTGGAAACAGGCCTCTAACTGGTCTTCCTGTCACTACTGCTGTCTCTTTATCTCAACTTGTCATGCCTCTTTTTCTTCGTTATCACCTACAAAACAATGCACTCATATCTCTTTGCTCAAAGATGCCAATGGCCACCCATTGTCTAGAAGATGATGTTAAAACTCTCACTGTGTATACAGAGTGTAGGCTGTGTATGTGTGAAAGATAAGGTTGACTTAGGCTAAGATTCTGCCTCTCCAGTTCTGCCTCCTGAATCTTAGAAAGCCCTCTATTCTAGCCCCTTTGGGCTTCTTGCTTTCTATCTGCAACTCCATTTTAGACTATTTTGTGCCTCTTGAATGGCAAATACTCCTATCTCTATTTAGTCCCCCTCCCCCCACCTACTCTTCATTTAGCAAACTCCTACTCACTCTTCAAGACCCAGCTCAAATGTTATCCCCTTTCTAATCAGCTAGCAGACTAGTTACTCGTTTCTTTGGTTTACTACACAGAAAAGAGAGACTACATGTCTATGAAACCACTTACTATTCATTTTAATTATTTTTTCACAGTACGTTAAGTCTTTAATATTCATAGCTCTATTATTGACCAAATTGTTTGAATGTGGACAAATTTCTCAAACCTCTCTGTGCCTCAGTTTCCTTATCTGTATAACAAGGACAATAATAATAAGTATCTCATAGGATATCGTGTGGTTTAAGTGCATTATAGAAATGATTAATTCTTAGAACCATGCTTCACGATCATTTAATAAATGTTAGCTATCCCTTTTGTTTCATTTAATCATGACCACATTTCTATAAGCAGGCATTGTTATCATTATTTTACAGATGCAGAGAAATGAAAGGACTTGATTGAAGGTACTAGCTAGTGAGTGCAAGAGAGAAGGTTTGAAGCCGAATCTGTCAGACTATGGAACCTTGACCACCCCCCCGGCCCCCAGCACACAGAGCTGTCATTGCCCACTTAGCACATTGTGATTGGATTGGAGCTCTTTGTTTAAACACCTGCCTCCCTTCCTGGACGGGACCCTCAGGGAGTACTTCTTTGTGTAACATCGCTGTCTAGTACAGCATCTGGTACTCCAGAGATACACAATGAGTGAGTGCCTGAATAAGCATCATCAGTATGCATTTCAGCCCTGGGCGTGACCGCTGCCCACTGATGCTGAGAGCACACACGCTCTAGGGAGGTAGCTGAGTTGCTTCAATTCCAGCACGCACATCCCTTCCCACAAGGGAGGGAGGCAGGAGGGTGGAGCTGTGAATGGGTCATGGACCCCTGTTCTCCCTCCCGTTTTCCCGGTGGCTACCTCCAGGAAAATGAGGAACTGTAGATTGTATAATTCTAACAAGAAACTGTTTCTTGTACAAAAATCATTTTATGATTCTCAGTCTATAACTCTGAAGTGCACAAAATGTCACATTCTTCATTTCTCTAAATCATTTTTCTGCCCTTGGCTCCTTCTCACCTGGGAAATGCAGTCTCAGTCATTATTGGGGTCCCCTCTCCTTCTGTGTGGGGGTATACTAATCTCAGGCTTATAAGGTGTTGAGAACAGGACCCACTGCTGGGTCCTCCTTCCAGGTTGCTCTTCCCCTACATTATTGCTCGTCCTATTTGTGGCTCCTGGAGTTGACAGTGAGGCCCACACAGAGATGCCCTGCTTTCTACCTTTGGGGGAGTATTTTTGTCCTCTCTTCCGGCCCCGGTGAGGACATTCCAGTGAGGGCTGTGGTAGTCCATGCAGGAGGAGCCTGTTCTTTGCTGTCGTGGAAACCCCCAGCCCCAGCCCAACTTTCTGATGTTCCAGCCCTCCCGCTGGCCTGCAAGTGTCCCTGCCTCCTATGAAAGCACCCCTTCCTGGCCGCTCCAGTAGGACGCCCCACCATTCTCCTTTGATGGGCTCCACAAACCCACTCGCAGGCATTTTTTTCTTTTTTAGAATGCAGCAGCAGAAAGAGATGTCAATACTGGTTGGCATTTGACATTACAACCGACCTGCTTATACAGGTGCATACAGGCAGGCAGGTAGTAGCCAGTAGCAGAGGGGTGATGGAAGCCGTCCTAAGAAATCTTCTGATCTTCCTGTCAGTCTTCGACACCTTCTGAGTCCCTCCTCCTCCCGTGATTATCTTCCTCGTTTTGCAGACCTCAGGTGCGCGTTTCCTTCGTCTCCTGTGCCTAAGCAGGCCTGATTCCCATTTCCGCGCCTACGAAAGGCCTATTGGAAAGGACACATCATGTTGGGTCCGCGTGTGACCACTGAGCCTTCTGAAGCCCCGGCTGTAATTTTGCAGGCTCCGCCTGGGCAAAGGGAACTGCTGGCCCTTCTGCTTTGCCAGCCTGTGTGCCATTAACTTTTGTATTGCAATACAGCAAATAATTCAATTTTGTCTCTTTCTGTACGTTGCTTTTAGGTTTTCTGCTACGGGTGCATGTTGCTTCAGGTGAATTTTTTTAGGGCTTAGCAGACCTCCTCATTTTTCATTTTATTCACCTCAGATACTAGGGGATATAAACAGCCCTGCTAATACTCAGTACTTAAAGAATGGGGCTATGGCTGCCCCGGTAGGCCCAAGTCTTCTCCTTTTATCCCTTTTAAAGGTGATGGACGACGTGAACGAGAGTGTCTGCTTTACATTGGTGGAAACACTTTCACTATTCAACAAAGTTTTCATGGTGAGAAGAAAATTTCTTTTTTATACTATTTTTGGCTGTGAAGCATCTCAGATTAAAAAAAAAATTCCTCAAAAAGAAATAAAAAGCCTCAAAGTAAAATATCTCTTAAAAATACAAGTCTTGGGGACGATGGAGGAAAAAGCCACCAAACTCGGTCTCGTTCCCTTCTCATTCATTCCGTTCTGTTTCCAAATGCTCTTGGGCACCAGGCGAAACTGGCAGTTCAACATGCCATCCTTAATAAGGACCAAAGCTTCGAGATGGCCAAGGTTAGTTGCTTTGGTGCCTGGAGGGTGCTGACTATTCCAGTAATGACATCCTACCTAATGAAGCTGTCAGTGAGAGGGCAGACCTCTGGGTAGAGGCTGACCAATCAGAAAGAGGGTGGGACGTGGACTCCTGCTCTCACCGTGTCCTTCGCAGTTGGCCATCTGGTATGAACCACTAAGGAGGGCCCCTCTTGGTGCTACACTAAAGGCTGCCTCATTGAAATCCATGTACCTCTGATGGGAACTCTCATTATTCTTTTTTAATACATGAGGGCTGTCTAGAAAGTATCCAGCCATGTAATATGAAACATAGAGGCATTTGATTTTTTTCCGGACAGCCCTTGTATGTTAAGTGCCAGACACTAGGTGAGGCACCTGATAAACACTAATTTTAAAAAATGGCTTAATATTGTTAGGTGTCCAGAATAGTGCCTGGCACATAATAAGTGCTCAGGAAATGGAGCGACTGTTATTGTCATTTTGTTTGTTATAATTCCTCATAACAGTATTGAAAGATCAGCCTCACTATTCCTCTTCTTCTGGTGAGGAACCTGAAGTTCAGAGTTAAAAACTTGCTGTATTAAAAAAAACCAGAAGTTCTGGTGTGTCAAAGGGACACAGACTTCAACCTGAAAGAGCTCCCACTGGCCAACGGTGGGTCAAGGGAGCAATGATATAAATAATGTAATATTGGACTTAACTCAAAGTGAAAAATAAATATCCATGAGTCCATGCTAATATAGATAAATGATTGCATAAACAAATAAATGGGGGAAAAGAGACAACTCTCTACAGAGGAATTGCAAATAATTTATGTAGGTCCTCTTTTCTCTCTTTCCTATGGGAAGTCCAGCTAAATCTTCCCTCTCCCTTACCTCCTTTGGACTGTGCTTAATGACTGGTTTCCAAAGAGGAAGAGTTTGGACAGTGGGGAAATTAATTATGCAGTGGGGAAATGGGACAAACACTATCTCAACCAAGCTTTGAGGTTTTAATATGATCAGTGACAGACAGGTCATGTTGATAGCACGTGCCCTTGATGTGACAGGATGAGAATGGTATTTCACTTCTGTGGTCCTCCACCTCAAAACCCATACTTCCAGCATCATCATCTTGGGAAAAATATCGATCATGCCCAAATTAAGAGGCATTCTGCAAAATACCTGATAAGCATTCTGAGAAACTGGCACAGACCCCTGGAGGCCAAGGAGACTGGAGACTAAATGTAGTGGGGTCGTTTGGGTAAAATCCTGGAGCATGAAAAGGACATTGAGAAAAAAAAACCCCAAAACTAGTGAAAACTGAATAAAGTTTCAAGTTTAGTTAGTGGTATTATACCAATGTTGGTTCCTTAGTTGTAGCACACATACCCTAATAATGTAAGGGATTAACTCTAGGGAAAATTGTGTTTGGCGTATAGGGCCACTCTTTGTACTGCCTTTGCAATGCTTCTGTAAATCTAAAATTCTTCTAAAAGGAAAACGTATTAAAAATAAAACTTATGGCTGGTGCCTGGATTCAAACCTAAATCTTCATAGTGAGAACCCAGATTCTTTGTGTAGTTTTTAGACTGATGTTTAATGAAATTCAACTTTAAATGCTAAGTTATAATTTTCAAAAGGACAAAAGCATGATTCTCATGTAAATATAAAGATTTTATTTAACTCATTGAATTAATGAGTGAACCAATAAGATGCTAAAAGTGGTCCAAAGGGCATTTGAGAACTCATATGCATACATTTAGGACAAAATTACTGAGTTTGAGTCAAAAGTGATTAATATATCACAGGACAATTAACAGAACCATTGGGGTTTTCTGTTTCACTGGCCAGAAATTATTGGCATCTCTAGCTGCAAAATTCTTCCAGTTAACTTCTGGCCCAACTGAGCCATAAAGTAACCCTGTCATTAGCAAGTCAAACCTAGGAATGCACGGGAACTATGGCCAGTAACCTCTTTCGTTTATTTCCATGTTTGGAATATTTTTGCTGAGAGTCTCTCTTTCATTTCTAGTGATTATAAATATTCTTCAAAGATTATTCTCGATCCCACAGAGAGGCTGGTCTATTATGTTCGACTTGATGATTTATGAAGATACAGCAAGAGTGTCACTGAACTACACACTTGTAGGTTTCCTTGAGTTTGCTTTGAAAATCTAGAGCTATATAGAGCATCTACTAATGCCTGAGAATTAATTCTGAGTGGAAATTTCCATAATGAATCTCAGATTGGACGATTGAAGGCCCATATTATTTAGTCTTCTATCCAATGGCTGGAAAACCAGGTCTGAGACACTCCATTAGATTTCAGTTTTTATAAATTTTTATATACATCTTTTCTGTGAGTTTTTCCAAATTTCCTAAAGTCCCTTCCTTACCACCTCTGGGATTGGGGCCCTCCATACAGGGTCTGAGAAAAATGTCTTAGGAGGATCATGCAGGCATTGCTTCCACACAAGAAATCGGTCTTTGTTCTTTAATATGGGCTTGTTACAGCGGATTTAAAAAGCATCATTCACAAATGTGACACTCTGGGTAAGTTCTGGGTACACAATTTATTTGTCCAATTATATCCTAGAAAAAGGAGAATGGATTCATATCAGACTTATTCAAATAACTGTATTGTCCTGAAAGGCAGAGAGATTTGGTACAAGTTTGGGTTTCTGAATTTTGAGGAACCCATCAGAATCAGATGCCATTTAAATGCATTTCATTTGCATTTGCATTTACAAAAGCAGAGTCTGCTAAACTGAAGGCCAAGGGTAGTTGAAGGTAACAGAGAATGGGCTTCCTCATGTATGTCTGTAGGAACCAAACTTGGGCAGAAAAAGGCTGAGCTGCCATTTGGATTTCCCCAAGGCTCTTTGATGTCAGGTGGTAGCTCCTGGCCACACTATCTTAGGGTCACCATTTGCTTAAATGCCACCTGGGGCTTTGCCAGGTGGCAGCTGATGCCCATTAGATTTAGAGAATTGAACGGGAGGTTTTGGTCTCCATGGAAAAGTTGGAGGGAAGTAGGAAAGGGAGGGAGGGAGGGAGGGAGAGAGAGAGAGAGAGAGACAGACAGACAGACAGACAGACAAAGCAAATTTCTCAAAATTCTGTTGAGTATGTAAGACACAAAGAAAAAGAAGTAAAACACTTTTTTTTATTATATATTCTTTTATCACACAGACACAATATAGTACACTTCATGTGTGCCTGTGTGATAAAGAAATACTCAATAAAAAAGTGGTTTACTTTCCTTTTTTCCTTTAAGAGCGTCATGCTCTGCTGCTGGTGAGGCTGCTCAGAATGTTATGGAACATGAGCTCCAGAACAATCCACTTGGCACAGTTTAGTAAACTCATTGCAAAAATTGAATCTCTGTAAAAACAAATGATCGTATACCCGACGGCAGAGGGATATTTCTGTTCCTTTCATTTCTATTGACTTTCTAGGAATCAAAACACACCCGAATTTTTTCCTAAGTTATTTAATTACTTGCCTAACTATAATATAAAACACACTTAAATACTAGGATAAAAATTTAGAAGTGCATTTGGAGAAAAGAAATAAGGACATGGGAATAGAAAATTAACTGACAAGCGTAATTTCCTGGAGTAGAGGACAATACTGTTCGAACATCTGCTGGTGGCAGAATGTGGCCACCCTCAAAGTCACAGCCACAACTGGCACTTTGAGTGTAAGTACTGTGGCTGCCCATCCCCTGTAGAATCTATACTGTCTATACAGGAAGTTGCTCAGATTTACTGAGTTTTTCTATTTTCTTTGTATCAATTTTTTCTGACCTATTTACTTTGTCATCATTTACTGTATAAGAATTAGCTCAATTCACTTTACGCTATAGGCTGCTTTTTAGTTAGTGGTGTTCACTGAAGTGTAGGGCTGACATTGGTTTTTATAGAAGCACTCTACAGTCTGGGGCTTCATTTACTAATATATTTGTTCTTTTTGTGGCCTGTTCCATATTGGTGTTCATAAATCCCAACCCATTTCTTTTTACCTTTGTGATTTTTTTTTCCTTTTATTTTAAGGAAGGTAAGAAATCCTTTTAGATGCTAGCACATGGTGTTCTGCATTTAAAGAAACAAAACTCTGCCCATAGAAAACCATATTAACGTCACTTGCAATGCAACCACAGTAAAAAGTAGTGTTTCCATTTTGTCCCCTTAAGAATCTCCTTATAGAATTGGAATAAATCTCATATACCTGTCTTATCTGATGTTAATAGGTAAAATATGTAAGGGTTAGAGTGCTTACTTACTTGCTACTACAAAAGAAAGCAAAAGAACCCCCAACTCTTAAACCCAGACGTTATGAAGCATCTGTGGCATGGTGAATAACAAGAACAGACTTCTCTGAAATGGAGTCTACTCCTGGTGACAATGCATCTCCATCACCAGGAAAAGCTGCACAAGTAGCCTCTGCTCAGAACCGTTCTGCCCGTGGTTTCCACCTCTTAATGTCTGGGAAGGACAGATGATGGAGCCTTCCACCCCACTGCCAAGCGGGGAGCTCTCAATCGCTCTGCTTGTCCCACCCTAATTAAGTGTGGACTTCAGGTAGACCGCAACCCAGACGTTTTATGAATTCGGAATGTGCCGGCTCCATTACTCTTGTCAGGCAGCAAAACTAGACCATGACGGATGAGCTTCTGAGCACTAGCTGATCATTCATCTGCAAAACATAATAGTTTGATTCTTTCACTTAGGGCTATTTACAGAAACAGAAGGTGATTAATTGAAACACCGACACTGGATAAATTCTCATTCTCGTTCTCTCTGTCCTGGATCCACTCTTAATGTAGCTCAAGGAAATAATCATTAATAATACATTACTGAAGGAGGCATACTATGAGTCGTATGCCCTCTAGAGAAATGACATGATTTCATTAACCTCAAATAAGTGTACAGTATTTCTTTAACTCTACTTTATCTTTGTTAAACATGTATTTACTCAGAGATTGCACAGAGTTCCGAATATATGGATGTGTTCATACTTAAAAGTATCAAAAACATGGAGGTAATAATAGTAATAATAATAACATCCAGTATTTATTTACTACCAGCTGTGGAATAAGTACATTAGATTTGTTATTTCAAATCCTAACTTCTCTACTAAATAAGCCTTCTTATCCCCATTTCACAGAATAGAGAACAAAGGCACAGAAAGATTAAGGGATTTATCAGTGGTCCAAGCACGTCACAGTGACAGGGTAAGAATTTATACCTAAATATAACTGACTCCAGCCTGTGCTCTTAATCACCGTGTGTATGACACTACAGATGCATCAAATTCCAACCACAGAAGGGTGGGCTGACAGTGGATAAACAGGCCCAGGAGCTGTGTTTGGATCCCTTACTATTTTCAGAAACACCTCCTGACTCAACATTGCTCCCCACTACTACATTCATGAAGGACAGCAAATGGCTCCATTCTTTTTTTGGGGTAGTTCCCTGGCTGGGAATCGAACCCACACTGCAGCATTGAGAGCGCCAAAGCCTAGCCACCACATCACCAGGGAACCCCAAATGGCTCCATTCTTGAGCCACCTTTTCCTTACCCCAGTGAGCTCCAAGTTCCAGAATCTGAAAGCACCACCTTGAAAGCCATAAACATGGGAGCTATAGCTGCTGCTCCCTGCTTTGGAAAACGAGAGGGTAGACTTTAATTCTTCTTACCTGTTCTTCTACCTGGGACCATTGGTTTTTATTAACGAATGTAAAGTTCTCATTTGAGAAGGGTTGTTTGGTGCGTACCAGCAGCAACATATCCCGCCCCCCACCATCAATCACAATGCACCACATTTATGTAGAACTGGGCCTTTGGTACAGTCCTCTGAATAACCCTACTTGTGACAAGTCAGTCCTGTAAGCTTTAAAGGGTTACTCATAGGACCAGGGACCCTCAAGGGATGGCTGCAGACCTTTCTTTCCTTCTTAGATCCATTAGCACGATATAGGGCAAAGGATGGTAGGCCCCACAGAGCAAGGCAGGAGGAAAATGAAGGAGAAAGAGTTCTTTAGGAATTTGTTGCTCAAGGATCATTGCCTTTTTTTTATAGGGCTGCTGGGTATGCCCTGCAGACCTTATTCTAACATCTCTTCCAGGGAGATGGCAGGATGGGGAAGAAAGCACACATGCTGAGTCAAGGAATCATGGCGCGTGCCTCTGCCTCTTACCAGCCCTGTGGCCTTCGGTTCACCACTTCACCCTCTGAGCCTCAGTTTCCCCACCTACCACATGGGGTTTTTACCTCAAAACCTACCTGAGGCCCATTGATGTTGTGTGTGATATTGCTCTGCCACGTGGTAATGGCGGTATTATGCTAAAAGGCCAGTGTATAGGCAAGAGGACTTTTATTTGTGAAATTGTAAGGTTTCTTGGTAAATTTTCCAGAACTCTGATATTCCAGACTCTGAACCTTCTCATATTTATGTATAAGTTCTACAAAATCCACATGGTAGCATCTGCCTGTGCTGTCTAGCTTCTGGTTCAGGAGATTGAGCCAAACTTCTATCGTCCATAGCTCCCTGGTATATTTAGCAATGAGATAAGTGTGGCTTTGTCAGGCTTTCAAGAATAAAGCAATGCTACGATTTAACTTAGCATTTCATTACAATATCTTGCTCACTGACAAGTTTGTGGGTTCTGCCTAAGTAAATTAAATGGAAAATGTCTATTACTGTTTTGTCTTGCATTTCCAAGTTTATTTCCTTCTGTTCTATTTAGCTTCAATCTCATCACCTGGGTTAACAGTGCAGATCTTGACATACACAAAGGGCAGTTCCTGGGCTTTATACTTCCCTGGCTTAAATCTGTGCTTCTCACTCCTCAGCTGAGCCAGCCCCTTGGGTTCTCACCTGCGTTAGGTTCCTATTACTGCTGGAACAACCGACTACAGACTAAAAACAGCACCAATGTCTTATTTCAATTTGCATGATGTAATAACATCTACTTCCATCCATGTTGTTGCAAAAGATAAGGTTTCATTCTTCTTTATGGCCAAGTAATACTTCACTGTGTAAATGTAAGTCAGACTGAGAAAGACAAATACCATATGATCTCACTTATATATGGAATCTAAAAAACAGAATAAAGGAACAATCAAAATAGAAATAGACTCCAACTGATGGATGGGAGATGGGTGGGAAGGGTGAAGGGATTGAGAAATGCAAATTGGTAGACACATGGTGGTTACAAGGATGTGAGGTACAGCACGGGGAGTATAGGTAATAATGTCGAAAAAGCAGTGCAGGGTGTCAGGTGGATACTGGGCCCATCAGGAGGAGTATCTCATAAATTATGTAGATACCTACCTACTGTGTTGTATACCTAAAAATAATGCAAATTACAGTTGATTGTCAGCTATTGCCTAAAATATTGATACAGGGCCTGGCAGAAGTAATGCTCCTTTTAAAGTAGTTACAGTATTGTTATATCACAGAATTACATGCTTATGATTTTGTCATAAAAGATTTGGAATAGATTGCCAGCTCATAAAAAAAGGTGTTACTTCTGCCGCACCCTGTATATAGTCATGGGATGTGTAGAGTACAGCACAGGGGATAGAGTCAATGGTATTGCAACAGCCATGTAAGGCATCAAATGGTTGGGGTCATCACTATATAAAGACTGCAGATGTCTAAGCATTACATTCTCTGGTACATGTGAAATTAATTAACCCCTCCATCCCTGAAATACCAATTTCTTCTTTTACATATCTAGAAGTTAAAAATTCAGAGGGAATCTAATGAAGCTGAAATCAAGGTGTTGTCATGGCTTGACTCCTTCTGGAGACCCTATAGGATCCCTCTACTTGCCATTTTGGCTTCTAGAAGCTGCCTGCTTTCCTTGCCACCTGGCCCCTTTGTCTGTGTTCAGAGACTATCACTCAACCTCTGCTTCCTTCATCACGTTAGTTCTCTGAGTCTGACTCACCCCCCACTTCCCTTTTATAAGACCCTTAGGATTGCATTGGGCGCTACCTGACAGTCCAGGGTAACGTCTCCATTTCAAGATTCTTCACTTGTCACATCTACAGAGTCCCTTTTGCTACTAAGATAACATATTTACAGGTTCCAGAGATTATGATGTGGAAATCTTTGGGGAGGGGGCATTGTTCTGTCTGCCATACCACCTGCTGATGGCATTAGAAACATTTAGGACTCACTGCTGTGTCTCTCTAATTCACCATTCTTTTAGGGACCACCTGACCTCTGCCCTCCAGCAGACCCCAACCCCCCAACCTGTCCATTTTCTTCTTAGACTAGATTCTCTTGGATAGCCAATTTATCTTGGCAGAGGAAAAAAATAGTTGTATCAGTGGTCATGACAACCCAATAAGGTAGGTGCTACTATAATTCTCATGGTAGATGCAATGAAAGTTATATGCAGAGACATTTATTTGGGGCCTCACAATTAATTGGTGGCACAACTGGGAATTGAAGCCAAAAGTTTGTGCTTTAACCACTAAATATACCGCCTCTCCATCAAATAGAGTCGCTTCCTGCTGCCACCAAAATGTTTGTAGTCTCTGTGTCAGAGTAAGAGATAGCCCAGCTCCACCCAACATGAGCCCTCAGAGCTGGCTTTCATTTCTCTTCACCACCTCTTACTTCTTTATTTTGCTTTGTTGAATTCTCCATCACCTTTATCTCATCTCTTAAACTTATAAATGTGCTCATCCAAAAAAATCTTCAAACTTACCCCTCTTTTTCCTTTGTTTGAACTGATATCCATTCTTAACTTTACTGTATTCCATTAAAGAATAGTCCATTATCACCATTTCTTTGCTTTGTTCCTTAATAATCTACCTTAAGCAAAAATGTTCCCCCCTTACCTCGCCTCTTTGCAGAATGTCACCATGATGGACCATAAAAGATCTGACAATTAAATTTGCAAACTCATCCTAGAAAAAGTGTTGCATACCCCATTGCTAAGTATCACTTTGGTCACCTTCAAAAATCGGCCCTTTGGGAAGCTGTGCACCAAGGCCGGCACCTAGTCCACCCTTCAAAGCAGTTTTGGAACTCTTTCTGGAATGGCCAGCAGAGCTGTTGTCATGTTACCCCTGATGTCCTGAATGTCATCAAAATGTCTTCAATATTTCTTTTATCTTTGGGGAAAGAATAAAGTCACTAGGGCCCGGATCAGGTGAGTAGGGAGGGAGTTCCCATACAGCTATGTGTGTGCTGGCTGAGAACTCCCTCACAGGCAGTGCCGTGTGAGCTGGTGCATCGTTGTGATGCAAGAGCCACGAGTTGTTGGTGAAAAGTTCAGGGCATTTTCGTCTTAACATTTTCACGCTACCGTTTTAGCATTTCCAAATAGTAAACTTCATTGACTGTTTGTCCAGTTGGTATAAATTCGTAATGAACAAGCCCTCTGTTCTAAAAAAGATGTTAGCAACAGTGTTTTGACTCTTGATTTGGACTGATGAAAATTTTTGGTTGTGGAGAATCGGCTGACTTCCATTGCGCACTTTGATGCTTTGTTTCAGGGTCTTATTGACACACCCATGTTTCATCACTAGTGATAACACAGCCCAAAACATCTTCTTGCCTTTCCAAAAAATTTTGGCAAACTTTGACTCTCTTTTGCTTTTGTTCTCTGGTGAGATCCTTTGGGACCATTTTTGTACTCACCTTTCTCATGCCAAGATTCTCAGTTAAGATTTTCTTACCTGTTTCTCTGTTGAACTTTACTGGGTCTGCTGTGCTTCTCACAGTCAGTTGACGATTTTGACACACAACTTGACAAACTCGTGCGATACTTTCGTCAGTTCTGCTCGTTACTGGCCTCCCTGACATCTCTTCATCAGTGACACTTTCTCTCCCCTCAGAAAAACGTTCAGTCCGTTTGTACACTGCCGTTTTCTTCATGGCATTATCCCCATACACTTGGACTAACATGTCCCTGATTCCACTTCCACTCTGGCCAATTTTAACAAGAAATGTAATGTATGTTCATTGCTCTTATTCAAGCTCTGACATTCTCACAATGGCACACACAAACATGCAACAGTAATGAATGCCACTCAGCAAGACATCACCACAGGTTGACATGAACACAGCTGTGAGACACAGATACACCAAGGTTATGAAAACTTGTCGAGTTGTTTGTACAGCGCTGCCAACATAAACACATGGTGGCAAGTTTGCAAACTTAATTGTCAAACCTCATACCTTCCATCTTGGAGCCTTTTCTTCTTCATCTTTTCATGTCACTGCATTCTTTTGATTCTTGTCCTACTGGTTAGTCATCAGTTGGCTTCTTCTCCCATGGATATTTTCTGTCTCCTTTTATAATTTCACCATCCCTCAAGAATAAAGCTCTCATCTCAGTCCTGATGACCCCCTGAACTTGACTTCCAGGGCTGAAATTGAATTCTGCATATCACCTCCATGTTGCACATCTTCCCTGGAAGTTCTGCCAGTTGTTCAAGATGAGTGCCTGTAAATGTGAGCTCATTCATTCAGCAGGACGGCTTGAATGTTTACTGTGTGCCAAGTGCTATGTTGTGAACGAAATGCAAATTTGAGGAGTCTGGTGGGAGAGAGAGAGATGTGGCTACACCATGGGAATGCAGTTTGGTATAATCAGTAGTAGAGAGATGTATTTT
>PVJL010014395.1:0-28250 GCA_004026885.1 Lyroderma lyra | reverse complement strand
TTGGCCTTCGTAGCCTTTGCCCAGATTTCGGCTCAGATCTTCGTCTAGTTTTAGACAAGGCTGTTTCCTTAGTGTTGGGTTTTAGCGATTTTGAGGAGCACGGTGTAAGATGTGTTGGAATATTTGGGGCGCCAACCAGCTACCAGAAACGTGTTGGGAACGAACTGTCTGCTGTCTGCGGCCTGTCGCTCAGCTCCCCAACAGCCCTTCGCATTTCAGACGCGACTCACCGCCGTGAAACCAGCTTAGCGGGGTTCTCACGGATCACGGCTTCGGGGGTCAGTCTGAAGCGTCGTCTCCGAAGCCCAGGTGCCCTCGGTCATCTCCTGGCTCTCTCCCCTGCGCGTCTCGGCTCCGTGTTGTGCACTCAGGCCGAGGTGTACGTGCGCGTGTGCAGGACGCGCCACGTCTACTCTGCTTCCATTTGCCGTTCTTGCACGCGCACTGTTCCAGCCGCTTTGTTGCAAAGACTTGATTCTCCACTGCTTCGCCCTGCGTCCCTCGTCCAAGGCCCGTGGCCACGTCCGTGTCTGGGCTTTCTGCTCTGTCCCGTCCTGTCTGCTGACTCGTTCCCTGACACCACACTGTCCCCATTGCTGTGGCTTCACTGTGCGCCCTGAGGTCAGCGACTGCCAGTCCTCCAGCTTTGCTCTTCTCCAGCGTCGTGTTGGCTTGCTTTTCACGTGAGACTGAGAGTCAGTTTGTCCACAGAACGACACGGTGGCACCCTCAGCGGGACCGCCTCGACGATGCAGATCAAGGCGGGCAGAACGGACGTCCGCGCGGAGGGGCATCGCCCCCTTCAGTCTAATCTTTGACTTTTTGAAATCATGGTTCTGCTGTTTTCCTCGTATACATTTTGTTAGATTATGTTAGAGTTAGACATAAGTATTTTATTTTTGGGTGCTAAATGTAAATAATATTGCATTTTTAAATTTCAAATTACGAGTGTTCATGATTCATATATAGGAAAGCAATTGACTTTGTACACTGCCTTTTCGGCAACCTTGCTTTAGTGTGAATTAGCATTAGTACATGGGGTGTGTGTGCATGTGTGTGCGTGTGTGTGCGTGTGTGTGCACGTGTGTATGTGTGCATGTGCACGTGCATGTCTGTGTGCATGTGCGTGTGCACGTGCATGTGCATGTGTGTTCGTGCGTGCGTGTGTGTGCGCGCACGTGTGCGTGTGCATGTGTGTGCGCGTGTGTGCATGTGCGCATGCATGCCTGCGTGTATGTGTGTGCATGTGTGTGTGCATGTCTGCATGTGTGTGCATGTGCATGTGTGCACGCGTGTGTGCGCGCGTGAGTATTTTTTCAGAATTTTCTGTGGAGAAATTGTATCACCTGTAAACAAGGACCATTTCATTCTTCTTTCCCGGCGTGCATTTCTTCTTTTTTCTTGTCTTATTACATTAACTAGAACTTCCAGTACAAAGTAGAATTGCAGTGGTGACAAATTAAATTTGATAATAAGTGGTGGGCACAGGATTGTTCATAATACTTCTTTATTATCGTTCCAACATCTACGGGACCAACAGTGAGGATTCCTCTTCCATTTCTGATATCGGTGATTTGTGCCTGTCCTTACTTCTGGCTTGGCCTAGCTGGAGGTTCATCACCTTTATTGATCTTTTCAAGGAACCAGGCTGTACTTCATTGATTTTTCTCTCTTGATCTCTTATGTTCAACTTTGATTTCTGCTCTAATTTTTATTATTTCTTTTCTTCTGCTTACTTGAGGTTTGATGTGCTCTTCTGTTAATGTTTCCTATAGTAGTAGCCTGGGTGATTGATGTTTTTATCTTTCTTCTTTTATAACACTTGTATTCGACATGATACATTCCCCTCTGAGCACTGCTTTTGATCCATCCCATAAGTTTGATAAGTTGCATTTTCATTTATCAAAAAATGCTTTGAAAGAGGGAGGGGACGCTACATACATGGTGATGGAAAGAACTCACCCTGGGTGATGAACTGAGAATGCAACAAGTTCACAATGCTCTGTAGAACTGCACACCTGGAACCTATGTAATTCTTGCTAACCAATACGTCTAACAAGAAAAAAAAGAAAATACAAATTAATGCAGATTAATAAAAAAATTTTTTTTTAAATTTCTCTCAAGACTTTTCTCAGCCGACGTGTATGTTTAGCAGTGTGTTGTTTAATCACCTATTTTGGGATTTCCCAGCTAGGTGTTATTGATTTTGAGTTTAAGTCCATTGTGGTATGCAAGGATACTTAATGTAACTGATATGCATTTAAATTTGTGTAGGAGTGTTTTATGATCCATCATGTCCATCCTGGTTAATGCCGCATGCCGGCCGGAGAAAGCTCTGTGTTCTGCTGTTGTCGGGTGAAGTATTCTATAAATGTCAATTAGGCCCCGTTGATGGATGGCATTGCTTAGTTCAACTACGTTCTTACTGATTTTGTGTCTGCAGGATCTATCAGTTACTAATAGAGGGTGCTGACGTCCCCACTCTAACCGTGGATTTGTCCAGTTCTCCTTGCAGTCCTATCAGCTCCTGCTTCACGTTTCGATACTTCAGTCAGACACACGCCCAGTTAAGATTCTCAGGCGTCTGTGGAGAATTGATCCCATTCCCACGACGTGATGCCTCTCTTCGTCCCGGGAAGCCTTCCCGTTTCGAAGTCTGCTTTGTCTGAACTTGGTATAGCTACTTCAGCTTTCTTCGGATCGGTACCAGCGTGGTCCATCTTTCTCCATCCCGTGACTATTAATGCATCTGTGTCCTGATGTTTGAAACGAGTTTCTTGCATGTAACATGTAATGGAACCGTGTTTATTTTTCATCCACTCTGAAGGTAAGTCTTTTAATTGGTGTGTTCAGACCCTTCCCATGTCATTCCTGACAGAGCTGGGATGACATGACCCTGTTTATAACTGTTTTCTATTCATGACATTTGTCAGTTTTTTCATCTTTTCAAGCTTCCCTCCTTCCCTGCCACCTCTGGTTTGAACTGCTCATTTTATTATTCTATTATCTGTACTCTGTCAGCATATCTAGTTCATTTCTTTTAAAAATTGAGTGTTTTCCCTCGAGTTTGCAACACACAACTGATCCAAGTTCGCCTTCACACAACCGTGTTGTCCCAGGTACCGTCAACCCCTTCCGGCGGAGGGGTCTGAACCCCCACCCCCGTCCTCACAGCCTTCCTTTCGCTCGTTCGTATGTCACAATCGCCCAGAATACTGTGGCTCTTACTATTAATACTCCCAACAGTCATCTCTTAAGCAAATTAAAAACAAAATAGAAGATTTTATGTTGCTCCCCCTCTTTCTCTGAGGCTCTTCATTTCTTTAGGAGGATCTGACCTCCTGACCTGCATAATTTTCATTCCCTCGGGGAAGTCTTTCCCCGCCTCTTAGAGGCAGGTCTTCTGTTGACAGACGCCCTCATTGCTTGTGCGTCAGACTGAGTGCTTCTGCTCCACTTTTGGTGGATAATCGTGCAGGGTTTTGCTTTCCGCACTTTCAGTAATTGCCTGTGATCTCTTGTGGATGTAATTCTTCGTTCCTCCACGCTGTGAGGTTTTCCCTCTGGTTGCTTTCGAGATGTTCTCCTTGCCCGGCTTCCTGCAGTTTGCATGTGACCCGTCTCTGCGTACATGTTGGCATTGACCCTGCTTGGTGTTCTGCAAGCTTCCTGGATCTGCGGTTTGGTGTCTGTTATTAATTTTGGAACAGTGTTAGCCATAGTGGCTTTAAATATTTCATATCCTCTAGCCTCTCTCTCCTTCTTATCATTCTAGTATTTCCATTACACATAGGACATTTTTTTTTTTGTAATTGTTTCACAGGCTTTGGATATTCTGTTTCATTTTTTTTCACATTTTTATTTTCCTCTTCATAGTTCAGTTGGCGAGTTTTTGTTGACACGTCTCCGAGGTCGCTGATTCTTTCTCTGGCCCCGCCAGGTCGACTCTGACGGCTCACCGAAGGCATTCCTTTATTTCAGTTAAAGTGTCCTTGATTTATATCATGTCCCCCTGGTTCTTTCTTAGAGTTTCTATTCCTTTCATTAAATGAGCCATCTGTTCTTGAACGCTGTCTCCTTTGTCTATTAGAGCCCCCACCGTATTAATCACGGATATGCTAAACTCCCAGCCTGGGAGTCCCAGCGCCGGTGCCGTTTTGGAGTCTGCCTGGGCGCCCGTTTCCTCTCTTCAGACTGCCATTGGCCCTTCGGCATCACTTTGATTTTTTTTTTTCTTGAAAGCTGGCGACGACGTGCCTGGTGACAGGATCTGAGGGATGGGGCTCCTAGTGCGAGGGTGTAGTGGCCCTGCCCAGGGGCGGACTGTGCTCAGGGCGATGGGCCAGGTGATGCCGCCTCCTTGTTGGTTCCTGCCCTGCGGGCTTACCCGAGAACTCCTGTATTTTGCAGCTTTCATTTGTGACCCTGCTGTCACCTTGGAGGCCTGTGGGGGGTCAGGCTTTGGCTGGGGAAGTGTCCTATTGTCTCAGGATTACATGCCAGGGGTTTTTAAGTGGCCTGTGATCCTCAGAAGTGCTTCTGGGCGCTTTCATCCTGCCGTTAGCAAGATAAGAGGACAGGAGGTCACAAAGGCTGGGGACGCAGTTTCTCGGGGCGGGGGTGGGCGGGCTTTGGTACCGAGAACGGAGCCTCTGGTCATGCGTGCTCATGTGTCCTTCCCTGAAGCATGACGTGGTTTTCCTCTGATCCTCAGCTCCTCACCCTGGGTCCCACCGGGGCTCCTGGAGGTGAAGCTGAGCTAAGGCTGTGCCCCAGGGTGTCCAGCTCTCCACGCCCAGCCTGCGGCGAGTCGTCCGTGACTGTGCAAGTGTCTCCCCGGCTCCCAGCCCCAGGAAGCTGACCTCGGCGAGGTTCTCTGCACCCCGCCTGCGCCTCCAGTTCCCAGGGTGCTGGTTGGCCGTGGGGCTCAGTTCTCTGATGGAGAGAAGCTGTTGATTTGCAGTTCACGGAGGTTTTTCCTTGTGACCTCTGAGCTGCTTTCTGTGGCGGAGAAGCAGCCAGAAGCCTCTCAGTGTATTTGTACAAAGGCAGCAATGCAATTACACCTGCGCAGCAGGTGCGTCCCGCAGCCTCTGCTGGGCAGGAGACGCTCGGCCGGAGGGCGCGCCCTCGCCTGTGGGGGTTCCTGACCCCTGGTCCCCTCAGCTGCCTGCTCGCACTGTCGTCTTCCGGGCTGCCTCCCCGCCACCCCACGGGAGGTGCCACCATCCTCAGCAGCCCCTCAGCCTCTCCTGGCTCATCACCCTGTCTGCCCCCTGTGGAATGACAGCATGTCCCATGTGTCACCCACGTCACCAGGGCGCATGCAGCACGGGGTCGTCCTGAGTCGGGGCCCCAGGCCGGGCCTGCCCGCCGTGTACGTGCGCAACTGCTCCCTCACCTGCGGCCTCCCTTTCCCCTCAGGAAGTGAAGACTTGCCGGGTCCCCTCGACTCTGAGCAGGACAGGCGGCCGCTCCGCCCAGGCCTGGGGACTGTCTCTGTGCAGTAAGTGACCCAAGCTGGGGCGCGCCCCTGAGGTCTGGGGTGGCTGGAACCCAACCAAGGACGTGACCACTTGGTCATGAGCTCGGGGGGAACCCCTAGGACGGAGAAGGGTCCACGTCCCCTGGGGGCGCCGCAGCAGCTGTCATCGGACCCCCCCCCCCCGCCCCGAACAAAAAGCTGGGGACAAAAGGCAGATTTGGACGGGGCGGGAGGGTGGGAGGAGGTTAGGCAATAAAAACCCCTTTTATGTTTGCGGCTGTAAAACTTTATAGAGATTTCTGCACACACGACATGAATAATAACCGCGCTTTCTTTTCAGTAACTGCCAGGGCCGCGCCGCCCAGGAGGCCGTCCCGGTGGGACAACCCCCGGGCACCTGGCCCTGGCGGGAGGCCCTGGCGAGCCCGTGTCCAGGCCGGCCTGGGAACCCGGCCGCCGGCTCAGAGGGCGCCAGCTGGGGGGCTGCCCGCCACCCTCCACGGCCCACTGGGCCTGGTCCCCTGCAGCCTCCAGTGGCAGGAATGCAATCCCTCCGGCCGCTTCTAGAATGTTCTCTTCCCCCAGACCGACCTGCGGTGGATCCAAGGCGATCTCATGCCCCAGACGGTGAGGGGGAGGCTGGCGAGCCCCTCCCAGCACTGGGTCGGGGTCTCACAGTTGCCGCAGTTGGAGGGGACATCTGCGTGGTTGGGGTGACGGTGCGCGAGCCCAGAGGGAGCGGGCGGGGGTGCCGAGCGTGGAGGAGCCTGGCCCCGGGTCCCGGCCCAGGGGTGGGGGCGGCCAGGGCAGGGCCAGAGCCAGGAGACACGGGGCTCCCGCCCCTCCCGTCGGCCTCTCCCCGGCCCCTCCGTGCCCCCCAGGTTAGACAGCCTCCTTAGAAGGGCTCTAAGGTCAAGGCCGACGATGCAGAGAGCACGTTGCACAGTCTCACCTTTGCACTGCTTCACCCCAATTCCATTTTCAGTTCCAAAAATGTCACAGGTTGTCACTTGGCCCGGCTCCCTCGTTCCACGGCAGCTGGTCACGTAGGTAATAATTTATGCCGTGACACTCAGGCGCGGGCTCTTGTGTCCTGACGGTGGGCGGCTGGGCTGGCACGCGTGTCCCACACCTGCACACTGGACGGCGACCAGGCAGGGCACCATGGAGGGGACAGGACGGAGGTGACAGGGCTCAGCTCTGCTCCCCTCTGCTCTTGCCCCGTGCTGTGCGAGGACATGGTTCTGGCAGGCCCGTCCCAGGACCTCATGGAGAGGACCGGAGAGCCGCTTCATCACCAGCCTGTGGCAGATGGGAGGAGCCAGTTTCCTTCCTTGTGTCCCCGTCAAGCACCCAGGCTCGCAACACCCGTCTTAATTGTCAACGAAGGGGACAATGGTGATGCATGTCACCCCGTCACGTGGACCCGGTCCCCTTTGTCAGAGCCTGCAAGAGGCTCATGCTGCTTCCCCAGCACGTCCGGATAAAATACTCACAGCCCCGCCCTGCAGCCCCCTCCGCCACCGGAGAGGTCAACAGAAAGGCACCCCCCCGGGGGACACCTTCCGGGCTAAGGGCGCGTGGCGGGTGGCCAGCTGAAGGCCGTCTGTCCCCTCCTTTGGGTCTTGTGCCTCTCTGTGTCAGGGTTTCCTCAGTGGCAGGGAAGAGAGAAGTGACGTAATCAGGTTAAATCAAACCCATAAGCAAACAGGTCTCACGACGAAAATGCAGGGGGGCCGGTCTTTGTCTGCCCTGCCTCCCACCCCACACCCCTCCCTCGCCACCCCGTCCGTCCACTCCCCCCACGCCCCTCCCCCACCTCTGCTCCCTTTGCAGCCCCCCCGGGTCTCCTGGGACAGAGTGGGGCGCTCCCCAAGCTGTAGAATAAAGCGGCAAGCAGACTGGGGAGCTCACCCTCCGTTTTCCTAACCTGAGAGGGGACAGTCTTCTCTGAGATGCTGTTTGGAAACACCGCCCCCCGACACCGGACTTCAGGGTTTGCACGTGGGGGGCTAGTGTGCGTGTGCGTGTGCATGTGTGTGTATGCATGTGGACGTGTCTTTGTGCGTGTGTGCGTTTGCATGTGTGTGCGTGTGTGTGTGCATGTGTGTGTGCACGTGTTTGTGCATGTGCATGCATGTGTGTGTGCGTATGCGTGTGTGCATATGCATGCGTGTGTGCATGCACGTGTGTGTGTGCACGTGCTCCTGTGCCCAGGGTGTGGGCGGCAGAGACGCGGTGGTGGCACCGGAGCCAGGCTTCCAGATGTCTGTGTTTTCACAGTCTCAGCCCACTCCCCTGGGGCCGTGAGTCACACAGTAGCCCCTCTGTCCACGGGGATGGGCCCGGAGCGGACACGGACACCCCCGGATGCCCAAGTCCCTTCTGCAAAAGGCTGCGCTTGCGTGGAAGCCGCCTGTGCATGGAGGCCGCCGCGGGTCCTGCCCGCACGTCCCTTCCTCCGCGGACATTCGCACAGAGCTCCCGGGCGGTGAATGCACGCTGAGCTTTCTGGAACTTTCTGGGGTTTTTCCAAGTTTTAGAAATATTCTCGACCGTGCTCGGTTGCGATCGCGGATGGGAAGCCCGTAGACACAGAGGGCCGGCGGTGGGCTTGCCACGGCGAGTGGGGCCTCCGGCGAACGTGGCTGGACGGGGCCCGGAGAGCGCGGTCCCGGCCACCCTGCCCGGGAAGCCTGTGGCGCAGGCAGGTCCTGACTGTCCCCTGAGAAGGTGCAGGGCCTGGGGCTTCCCAGACGGCCTGGGTTGCCTCCAGCTCCGTCTTAAGCGCGGACAGACCTCTGCGGCTCTATTTCCTGCCCGGTTGGTCAGATCGCGCCCTCTGAGAGCACGGTGCCCCGGGGCTCGCACAAAACTTGAAAACATTCCAGGAAAAGCTGCAGCCGCCTTCCCAGGGGCTGGGGTTGGCATCACTGGGAGGGGGTGTGAGTGGGGTGGGGCTGCCCTGCCCGAGGCCCCCGGACGGCACCCAGCCAGCCGTGCGCGGGGCCCCCAGACTGCAGGGCCGGGTGAGCTCGGGCTCAGCTCGAGGACAGAGCTCAGCTGGGTGCGGTGACCGCGAGGGGTGGGCTTTATTGGTGACAGTGGGACAGCCGGCCTGCCGTCATGGTGTGTGAGGGACAGGCAGACCAGGGTGCCGCGCAGGGCGTGGAGGCCCAGGCGAGTGTCCCTGTCCTGGCAGGCTCCCTGCCCGTCCTGTGGTGAGTCAGGCGCAAGGGGCAGCAGCCGCGGCCCCGGTTTCCGACCGACCAGCAGGTGTGTGGGGACGAAGCACCGCTGCTTCTTGGACCTGGACCCCAAGAACCCTCCTTCGCCTCCCTCCTGGCCTAGGGCCTTGTTCTGGTGGAGTTGTGTCCCCCGATGCTTACGCTGCGTCCCAACCCCCAGATTCTCAGAGCGCGGTCTCACCTTGCAGATGCGATTAGTCGAGGTCACCAGGGTGGGCTCTCACCCTTATAAAAAGTGAAAATTTGGACACAGACACACACACCCAGGGAGAAGGTCGAGGGACGGTGGAGGCAGGGGCCCAGCGATGCTTCTGCAGACCGGGGGACTCGGTGTCCAGCCAGCAGACCACGGAACTTAGAAAGCGCCACGCAGGTCACCGGCCTCCAGGGCAGTTTTCCAGGCAAAGGACGTTCTTGGGACGCGGTGTTGGAGACAGGTGACAGCCACACTGCTGTGGCTAGTGGCTCACTGGCGTGTGACAACGAGGGGACACGTGGAGAATGCAGGGCAGAGAAGCACATTCTGGTCCCGCCCAGCCAGTGGTCCGGAGCCCATGGCCCCTGGAACCCATCTTCCTGCTGATGGTGACATCACGGCTGTCACCCGGCCTGGGGAGGGGGCGGCATCCACCGGGGTCAAACGGCACTGTGACCTGCTCAGTCACCGCTTCTGTTCGCAATGTCTTTCCTTCGTCTCCCACTAGATCCGCGGTGCCCAACCTTTCGGGCTCCCTGGGCCCCACACAGAACACACTCACGCTAACGGTAGCTGATGAGCTAAAAGAAGGTCACAGGAACGTCCCCTCGTGTTTTAAGGATTGTGTTGGGCTGCATTCAAAGCCGTCCTGGGCCGCAGGGTGGACATCCCTGCCCTAAATGGAAGCGTAGCGTCCCCATGTCCCCATCGAGCCCGCGCTCCTGGCCCCTGACACCCTCACCCTTCCTGTTCTGATCGGCGTGGCCCCGGCACCTGGCTGTCCCTCGGGAGTGGCTCCGGCCTCTGTCACTCTCCATCCGCCTCTGTTCACCACGCATGGTCACCAGGTGTCCTGGAAAAGGTGCTGTGGGCTATGGGGCTGCGGGGGGCGTTTACCGGCCCTTCTTTGTCCCGATGGGTCCTAAACCAGCCGGGGACAGCTGACAGGCGGTGGTTCTGGGGGCCCTTCCAGCGTGGGGTGCCCTGCCGCAGTGAGCAGGACGCCCGGAGAGGAGGGCAGCCACTCCCGGGGAGCGCAGGCCTTCGCGACCCAAACTCGCCCTCTGGAGGACCCGGCGTCCCGTGCAGACTGCCACGCCACCAGCGTCACTGCCTCGTCCTCGGGGAGGGGGCCAGGAGGCGGGAGTGTGGGCTGTGGCGGAAGCGCCCCCTGGAGACCCACACGTCCCCACAGCCCACACCTGACGGCCCCCCGAACCCTTCCCTGCCCTCACGTCTGGAGTTCCGAGCAGCCCCTTCACCCGCCTGGGACCCCCTGGTTCCAGGGAGGGCACGGCCGTCGCTCCCTGTGTCCCTTTGTCTCCTGCCCCTTTGCTCGGCCCCGTCCATCCCGTGCCCGGCGCCCCTCCCTCCCGGCAGAGCCTGCTTCCCTGCAGCCCCCCGTCCCCACCACACCGGATGGAAGCGTGTGGTGCGCTCGGGGCCCGGCTCGGAGGAGCTGAGGCTGCCGGACGGCGGCCTGTCCCTGGGCAAAGCAGTGGACACGGGCTGGGCGCTCTGTGTCCACGCTCCTCCCCACCGGCCAAGGGGCCAGGCGGGCACCAGCGTGGGCGCCCGGCCTTCCCAACGGCGGCTCGCGGGGTGTGTGCCCGACGGGAAACGCCGTCCCACAGGAAGTCCGGGTTGGGTCTGTGGCGCCCAGGGGCAGGTCACCTCTTCTTCACACAGAAATGCACTCAGAGGCAGCCACGTCGACGATGACACTGACAGTGACGGTGACGGTGACCACATTGGACTCTCACCGCACACACCAGCCCCGGGCTCGTCTGGCCCCTCCGTGCTGAGGGTGAGGGGACCTCACACTGTGAGCGCAGCTGGTGGCCGAGGCCGGGCCGGGATGAGGACCTCAGACCAGGAGCACGGCTGGTGGCCGGGGCCGGGCCGGGATGGGCTCTGGGGACCGGGCTCCCTGCAATCTAACCGCGCACTCTTGACACGTCACCCCCCGGGCAGCGGGGTCCTGAGGCTGAAGGCTGCCGGGACGCCCCCGCCGTCAGCGACCGGAGTGCCTGCTCGTGGGTTTGTGAGCCGGTTACACAGGAGCAGCGGGGCGCGGCCTCACGGACACGCCGCCATGTTGGCTGTCCCAGGGCTGCAGGCGCGTCTCCCGAGGTGGCAGCAACAAGCAATTATCACAGTCTTAGCAGGTATCGCGCCCAGAATTGCTTGTCAGCCGCGGGCACGTCGCGTCTCCCTCCTGCGGGAAGGTGATCCCAGCATCGCGGCAGTTGGATTCCGCTCGGGCCGTGGCATTGCTGGGACGTAACAGGGTTAGTAATGATGCTGCGAACGCTCGCGTGCGAGCCTTTCACAGGCAGGACGGCGTCTGAGGAAAGCAAAGGGGTGACGCGCACATGCTGGGTTTGCATTCCGAGCCGGCTGAGGGCTGAGAGCCGCCCGGCAGACGCTCTCCGTGCCCACGGCTTCCAGAAGCTTCTGCTGGTTGCTTGTGGGGCACTTTGCCCTCCTCCTTGGTGACGCGTCTGTGCTCCCAGGGAGCCTGCCCTGGGAGCCGGGAGGCTGAGGAGTGGGGATGTCCCCGTTGGGGTCAGGCAGGCCTGGGGGGCGCCCCTCACCGCCTCGACTCGCCAAGTGTGCGATGTCAGGCCTCAGCTTCACGTTTGTAAAACGCGGTAATGACACGTACCCCCAAGCTGACGGCAAATAGCTAATGAGATGAGGGACATAAAACGCGGCAAGTCACAGCTGTTCCAAGGTGAGCAGCCACCCCCACCCGCCGGCGGGTGTCCTCACGCTGAGCGCTCACGGTCACCAGCCCTGCCACCCCGGAGTGGTCAGAGTGCGTCAGCAGTGCCCCAGGGGCTCCTGGAAGGAGGAAAAAGTCCCACTTGTCCCCAAAGGGTTCATGATTTACTCACGAAGAATTAAACTTTGTATTCAGAAAATCTAGGTCTGAGTCTTGGCTCTGTTACTTTTTTATTGGTTTAAACTCGATGAAGCTGTTATTGGTGTGGGTCCAAAAATAGTCAAATATTGGCAATTTTGGACCTGCGTCAGCAACGTAATAGCTCAGCCGCTTTGGTCACATCATCTAGGTTTTCTCAAGGGAGCTCCAGCCGGTTTGGCTCATGCCCGGAGGGAGCTGTGAGGGCCCGCCCCCAGGGCGTGGCGCCCGTGAGAGCTGTGAGGGCCCGCCCCCAGGGCGTGGCTCCCGTGAGAGCTGTGAGGGCCCGCCCCCAGAGCACTTAGCCCTCCTGCCCCACTCCACACCCAGGGCCTCTGTGACAGCAGTTCCCCCCCACGCTCTAGAACAACTGAAAACTGTATGTGGCTGAGGTTCCTTTATCTTTTCCAGAAAACTGGGGGGAAAAAGGCGATGAATGTGGTTTCCAACTGAAAGTTTCAGGCAGCTTGTCTGGCTTCTCTTCATGTCAGTCATGTGTGAACTTATGTGAGTTCGCAACACAACACAGAACAGAGGGGCTTTTCCTTCGGAAGGTGGCGTCCCTCCTGCTGGTCCAGAGGAGGCAGCGTGGGGGCGGCCTCTGCCCCAGAAAGACAAGGGCAGGCACCTGCAGGATGGGGTTCACCACAGCTGAGATCCAGATGGGGAAGTCCCCCCTCGGCCACAGTCCCTTGGCTGTGTGAGTATGTGCGCGCGTGTGTGTATATGTGTGTGTGTGTGCATGTGTATGTCAGTGTGCGTGTGAGCATGTGTGTGTGAGTGCGTATGAGTGCGCGTGTGTGTGAGTTCACATGCGCGTGTGCATGTGAGTGCACACATGCATGTGTGTGCGTGTATGTATGTGTGCGCACGCATGTATGTGAGTGTATGTGAATATGCATGTGTGTGAGCATGCACGCACGTGTGCACGTGTGTGTGTATGTGAGTGCGCATGTGTGTATGAGTGTGCGTGTGTGTGAGCGTGCTTGTGTGACCGTGCGTGTGCATTTGCGTGTGTGTGCTTACGTGCGTGCATATATGTGTGCATGCGTGTATGTGTGTGTGAGCATGTGCGTATGTGAATGTGCATGCACGTGTGGTCAGTGTTGGGTCACACTGAGCTGGCCATCAGTGGACTCCTTCCCCCCACATGTTGGAGGCAGTTTTCACTCTTGTGTCTGGACTCAGACCTAGAACCTCACGTCCACACCTGTCCCTGTCAGCTTGTCCACGCTGGCCCCTCGCCCCTGCTGATTGAGGCCACTTGGGTCCTGGTGAGGTCATCCTATGACCAGGTTAGTGGGCTCCGCATACAACATAATATAATCTTCTACATCCGCCATGAACTCCTCACCCATTTAATTTTCCGTGCACGGAAAACATTCTTATTAAGCAAAGTTTCCGACACTATTATTAAGAATCTTCACATGGCAGGTTTGGCCTCAGTGCAGACGCTGACGTCTTTGGATATGATTGTTTAACAGGGTTGGATGCACACAGTTGTCTGCTTTCGTCATCTGTGCGTAGGAAATACCTGTTGGTTGGATGGTTGGTTTTATTTGTCCTAAAAGGGCTTAACCCGGAGTTAGAGCATCGTGGGATTTAATGGCGAATCAAGCCCTCCTTTCTTTCCCCAGGTTTAACGACAATACAGTGCTTCAGTGTCCGACACGTGTGAAGGTCTACTACGATGGGCAGCATTTGGACATCCGAACAGCTGCCCGCTCACTGCGCTGTGGTTCTGCGTGATGACGCTCGTCCACCCCCGGGGTGTCTCCTGTCCCCTTATCCGACGACGGCACCGCTGTGGTATGGGGCCTTCTGCGAGCCGTCTGCTCCCCTTCTGGGTGAAGAGCAGGACGGGTTGCAGCTTCTGCCGGAAAGGACGAGTCTGAGGGTCCCTGGGCGAGGGGAGGGCGTGGGCTGCGGCCCGCCCACCGCCGACGCAGTCCCGCCCACTGCTGACTCAACCCCGCCCACTGCAGGTGCGGCCCTGCCTACTGCTGACTCAGCCCCGTCCACTTCTGACGCGGCCCGCCCACTGCTGACACGGCCCCGCCCACTGCAGACACAGCCCCGCCCACTGTGGAAACGGCCCCGCCCACTGCTGACGCGGCCCCGCCCACTGCTGACGCGGCCCCGCCCACTGCTGACGCGGCCCCGCCCACTGCTGACGCAGAGGTCTTACAGGCGCAGCTTCTGTTCCTGCCTGAGGATCCCGGAAGTGGGAGGTCCTCTGAGCTCGCAGGCACGATGGGACCCGGTGGTTTGAGGAATCGGAAGCTCCCTGCCCCTCCCCCTGTCTGTTCCTGTCGCCCGACCCCTGTCCACCCCCCCAGGGCCTCCCTTGCACTGACTCCCTCACGCTGTCCTTGGGAACAAGCACAGATGTCACACTTTGCTGGTGACCTTGTGGGATCGCCAGCTGACCCCTCGTCCTCCGAGTTTGTGGCCCAGGGGACCCAGGCTCACCCTGTCACAGCACTAGGAGGGGCTGTCATTGCTCCCCCGCCTGTGAGCCCGCTCAGACGCCCGTGCGAGAGCGGGGAGTGTGTGTCCGGCATCCGGCCCTCAGTGCCCAGCACCAGGCAGGGTACGGAGCTGGGGTACAATGGCCCTGAAGTCACACTTCCGTCCGGGCCCGTGCCGTGGGGGCCTGAGCGAGACCCGGCGTCCTCCGGTGTCATCGGGTGACTCACGGCGCTGCAGCGCACCGGGGCATTCCTGAGCCGGCCTGTGGCAGCCCTTGGTGCAGTCCCAAGCCCCAGGGCAGCCTGAGACGACGTGTGGGCGCAGCGCGGCCCGAGAGCAGCTCAGGGCCCGGCGGGCGGGCGAGAGGGGCGGCAGCCTCCCGGGCAGGCCCGCGGGGACGGGCAGAGAGAGACGGGCTGCACACAGAAGGCGCAGCCTCCGCCCTCGGAGGTGCCCCAGCGTGCGTGTTCGCCAAGCACCGCAGACCGGGGCAGGCGGAGATGGCCGCACACTGAGGGACGCCCCTGACCGGCCCTAACCCATCTCAGCTTCCAGCACGTTCCACGGCAGGCCGGATTCTCCCGGTGTTTGGCTCTGTAGACTCAGATCCCCCTCCCACTCGCTGTGTTTAAATCGGAAGGCTCCTGCCTGCCGAATCGCATGTTTTCACAGAATTCAGCTTACACCCGGGCGGGGCCGTGGGGGCAGTTGGGGGGAGGTTTCCATGGAAACGGCACACAACATTTCTCAGACACGTCGGATCTGCACGGCGCTGGGTTTGGATCCTGTGGGTGTCGGTTGGGCAAGGGCCCTGGCAAACCACACACGACACATCCTGGTGACTGGACGGCAAGTGAGAGGACACGTTCAAGGTCGCCCCACCCCGTGCGGGGCTCAGCTCCGAGGACGGCAAGTGCGAGGTCCCCTGAGTCCTGGCTATGCCGAGGGGCACGGGGAGGTGGGACTCCGAGGTCTTCGCCGCCCTGACAAACAGCGGGGTCACCACGGGCACCGGCACACGCTGGTCACGGCGGCCACCTGCTCCTCCCGGCCACAGGGCCTCTGTCCCCCTGACCCTGTGGAGAGCTGACACTTGAAGCCTGTGCACGTGGCACACTGTTGGTGACTCGACTCCTACATCCGTCTCCTTCGTCGTGTCCACTTTCTCGAATCCGTCCACTTGAGAACTTTTCACCGGTGAGTTAGACTGTGTGGAAGGGGTGGGACACGGGGACATGGGTGAGACTGCGTCCCTGTGCTCAGGGTCTCTGGGAGGGCTCCCCAGGTGTGAGCTGAGCCCACCTGCCTCGTGGCACAGGGATGGTCTGTGCGTGGTCGTCCCTCTGTGGGGGTCCCCCCTTCCACTGGGCGCTCGGGCCCTGCCCGTAGGAGCTGCTGGGTGGGTATTTGCAGAAGGACCAAGCACCTTTGCACTAGTTACAACGGTGTCATCCTCACCCCGAGGGGGCAGGAAGTGACCCTGTGCTGTATTGCAGGTGGTGTGTGTGCTCAGCATTATTCCAAGCGTGCCCGGTCCCTGGGCTCTAAGACCACGTCAGCCCGTTGGGGGACGACCCTTGAGTCCAGAGGAAATGTCTCTCTTCTCCTTGGATCTCTGCAGTGCGCACGCATCGCTGTGACTCCCCAGGAGCAAACGTGTTGTCCCCCAGCGGGCAGTCACGAGGATCGCCAAGCCATGTCGAGCGAGGCCCTGGCTCCTCAAGGTCACAGGCAGCGAATGTGAGGAGCCAGGCGGAGAAGAGCACCTGCTGGGATCAAGTGCAGGGTCATGGGGACCCCCTGCCTCCTGGTGCCCCCGCTGTGGGAAGCAGGGGAGAAGCCCAGGGGAGCCTGTCCCGATGCACACTGCGTGTCCACTACCATCGGGGACAGTGACCCGGGGTTCTCCCCCGGAGAGGAAATCAGCAAATCCACGCGGACACGGCGGGGCAGAGCCCTCAGGAAGCCCCACGTGCTGATTTTGGCAGCGAGGCTGGTGCACGGTGCCCGGTGAGGCTGTGGGAGCAGAGCCAGCGCCTGAGTGCTTTGGGCCCCGGCCCGGGCTGTCTGGGCACCGGGCTGGCTGGCACCTGGGCAGTGGGCTGTCCTCAGCCAGAAGGGCTCTGGACGCCTATCCCCAGGGACCCCAGCCTTGTTCCTCGGCCTCACGTGCCAGCGGCAGATGTGCCTGCACTGGGCGTGGACGTGTCCCTGTCCCTGGCACAGTAGGCAGATGTGCCTGCACTGGGCGTGGACGTGTCCCTGTCCCTGGCACAGTAGGCAGATGTGCCTGCACTGGGCATGGACGTGTCCCTGTCCCTGGCACAGTGGACGTGTCCCTGTCCCTGGCACAGAACAGCCTGCACTTTCATGTAGTGACTGCCGGCCACTCCACCATCGTTTTCATTGAAGAGACACGCCGAGGCCCCTGGACAACACCAGGGGACAGGGGACATTGTCCAGATGATGCCAAAGAGCAGACGAGGCTGGGGGAGTGCAGGGAGCAGCCCACGAGCCCCGGGGACGTGCGCTGCGGGGTGGTCTTACTTTATGCACGTTTATTAGCGCATGCGCGTCCTCGTACGTAGGCTCCTCACAGGCAGGATTCGCGTGTGCTGACCAGTTAAAAGGGTCTCACTGGTTCTTTAGGAGTGCCTCTCCCACACCCCTGCTGCCGTCCGAGATGCTTTCCTGGTCCCCTCCCTCGGCTCCCTTGGCCCCCCCGCCCCCCATCCCTCCAGCCACACCTCAGAGAGCAAAAGTCTCCCCTGCTGCCACCAGCGTGGACACCTGTCCTGACCCCCGAGTCGCCTGCTGCTCCGCACGCTCTGTATTTACTCTGGACCAGCAAGCACACTGATCCCGGGGGGAACAGGAGACAAGTGTCTGCAGCAAGTGTCACAGATGGCTTTTAAATGAGGTGACCTGGGGGCAGGGCTCGGAAGTCACGCAGTGGCCAGATGACAGTGTTAGCTCGCAGTGTCACTGGTGAGCAGCACGCGCGGCTCACCGATAAGAGACCGCAATGACCGGTAAGGGTGGGCCTCTGGACAGACAGCTCCGGTGAGGGGTACACTGCGGGATCGGGACGGTGTGGGGACCCAGGCCACATGGGGAGCCAGCCCTCTTCCCCTCCTCCCTGCTCGTGGATCCGACAGTCACCTCCTGGGCACGGCTCATGGCATGTGGCCACCACTGAGCGCACACCTGGCGCACGTCCGGTGTGTGCCAGGCACTGTCCCCGGAGGACACAGCTGGGGTCCAGGTCATCGTTATAAACGGAACAAAGACGGCAATCGAATCTTTAAAGGGGTCCCTGCTGAGCTCTGAATGTGTGTCCCCCAAGTTCAGGGGCCTTTGAGAGGTGGTGAGGTCGGAGCCCATGTAAAGAGGCCTGCAGAGCGCTCTGTGCCCTTCCGTCTGTGCGGACGTCTGTGCGACCGGAGGAGACCTGACCTGGAGGCCGCTGGCTCCGCCCCTGCCCCTGCCCCTGCCCGCGCCCTGACCCAGACGTCCAGCCTGCAGAGCTGGGAGAACCGCCCACCCAGCGAGGCCCCCGGGACACACCCTCTGGGGGGCCGCGCGCGTGGAGTGGAGGGACGTGGCCAGGTGGGAGGAGCGGGGAGCAGGGAGGAGTCTGGCCCGACCTGCGGTTTGGCCCCCGCTGGTGGCGCTGGCTGTGCTTCGAGCGCTACGGCCATGCCGGGTGCTGGCGGGGCGGCTTCCCCCGCCTTCCAGGAGGGGGCAGAGCCAGTGTCCACTGCTTCCCGCGTGTCGTCAGGGCTGAGCAGTAACTCGTGCGGAGTGAGCACAGGGACAAGCCCCGCGATCGTGAGAAACAAAAGCCGGGGGTCCCTGCTGGCGTCCTGCTGGACGGCTGCCTTCTGCCCTGAGAGGAGCCCTCATGGGGGCGGGGCTCAGGCATGGGAGCGGGGCTCAGGCACGGGGCGAGGCTCAGGCCTGGGGGCGGGCTCAGGCACGGGGCGGGGCTCAGGCCTGGGGGCAGGGCTCAGGCACGGGGCGGGGAGCGAGAAGTGTGCAGTGGATGGACAAGGAGGGGGCCTCCATCCTACCAGGGGTCAGCCCGCAGACAGACAGGCCTCACTCTGGCCTCCCCTGGGCACCCGCCACGGCCAGGACCTCCCTAAAAGCCGGACACCGAGTGGGGAGGGGTGTGGCTGAAATCAACGAGGAAGGTGTCCTGAGGGGCTGCCCAAGCTCTCCCGCTGGGGCGCTTGGGGTCCCTGCTTCTGCGAGCTCCGGTCCCTCTGGCCCAGGCACTTGGGGTCCCTCCGTGAGCCCTGAGCTTCTCCGCTTCTCTCCCAGGAGCGGTTGAATATTTGCATTTAAAACAATGAACCAGTTTCCTCGGCCAAGTCCAAGGCAAACCTTTGCAGTGCTGGGAGTGAGCAGAGGGCACAGGTCTGGGCTGACACAGGTCCCTGAGGACCCAGCCACGCTGTGCCGTCAGGATGGACCCCGCCCCTCTCCAGTGCTTCCTGGGCCCTAGGAGGGTGGACCGGTCACTAGGTGCCCCCCCGGGGGCCAGTGGACAGGAGCGGAGGGAGTTGCTGTGCAGTCTCATGCTGCTTTGGGCATTCCCTCAGTCTGAAAACAGCCCTACAGGGAGATGGTGCTGAGCAGCCCCCAAATGTAACTCCAGGAGGCATCTGTGTGCACCCCGAAATCCGCGGCTTAAGTCAGAAGCAGCTTTTGAGCCATGCCTGCTTAGACGGTTTTATTCTATTTCATACATTTTGCAAACAGAGGCGCGTTTCCTGGGAGAGTTTATGTTGCTGAGAGTCCGAATTTTCTGAAAAACCAGCTGCCTCTGGCCCCGCAGGGAGGCTCCGTCCACCGCCTGCCCCCTCTCCTCTCACCAGGGTCACAGCCACCCTCCGACCTGGGGTGCTGGGGCCTCTCAGGATGCGACCCCGACTTCAGCTGTGTGGGCTGCAGGGGCTGGGAACTCTGGGTGCCAGGGGGACCCGTGCCATGGACGTTGTGTGCCTGGTCTTGTCACTTCCCATCTATAGAGGAGCTGTCTGTGCCCTCGTGTCACCAAGGAGGAAACAGGCTCCGACAAGGGAATGGTCACTCGGGGCCACTCAGGATGAGCACTGAGCCAGCCACAGCCAGAGATGTGACATCACAGCAACTTACATACGAGCACGTGGCTTCTCGTTTAGTGCAGGAAGGGGAGGGAGAGGGGAGGGGGAAGGGCGTGATCTGTACCCCAGGCCCCGTCCTCCCTAACACGCAGGGTGCGTGTCCAAAGACCGAGGACCTGCTCTTACGTAACCGGGGTGTCGGCGTCACGTTCAGAATGTGCCGGAGGTTAAACAACCTGACATGCAGCCCGCCTCCTCGTTCCTGCGTTGTCCCAATGACATGTCCTATGGCGTCGCCCCTGCATCGGTCCGGGACCCCGTAGTGCGTGTAGCTGCCACATCTCTGCCGTGTCCTCTCGTCTGGAACATTCGTTAGTGCTGCTCTGTCTCCTGCCAGGACATGCCTTTCCCAGAGGGGCCAGGGCTCCAGCGGAGGCCGGAAGGTGCCCCTGAGCCTTAAACGGAAGGTTTGCTCACAGATGGGACATGGGCAGGTCCCGGGCCAGCGCGGACGAGCACCCTCTGGCCACATGGGGGACACTGAGGGTCAGAGCAGGTGATAGGCCCCAGACCCAGGCCCAGTAAGTGGGGCAGGAACCCAGGAGCCGGGACCCCGGAGCCGGCACGGACGTGCAGCATTGTGACTTCTAAGTGTCGCCACTCACAGCGTGAGGCTTAGTGACGCGGGAGGGCCCGCTGTGTCTGCAGGCGGCTCCGTGGGTCCGAGAAGGAAATCGCGCTGCAGGGGCGCTTCTCTGCCCGTTGCGGAAAACAGACATAAAACGTGATCTGACCGTCGGCCTGCGACGCCATCCTAACTTCTGAGAAAGCTGCAGGCCCATCGGCCCGGGGGCACACGGGCCCCCCACGGCGCTGGGGGAGGCCTGCTTACGGAGGGTTGTGAGGGGTTTTCACGTCGTGTTTGCGTTTGGAGGCTTCCCAGCCACGAGACACGCACGAATGCAGGAGGCACAGGGAGCGGTCTCGGTGACGAGGCATGTGTGGTTGCATCAGTGGCATCTTGCTGCCACCCTGGCCACCCGTGGGAGCACAAAGCCACTCCCCACCGAGGTAGGCGACCCCATGTTTGCCGAGCTCCAGCCTGGATTCAGTCAGCACTCGTCGTCCTGGTTAACTGCTGATGTCCCTTTCTCACCGAAGACCCTGAGGACCTCACGGAGGACCGAGGGACCAAGATGTGAGGTTGTCCAGCACAGGGCCTGCACGGGGGGCGGGGGGGGGGGACCTGGAGACAGTGGGGAACCCTTGAGAGCCCTCGTGTCCTGTCTTACACAAAGTACCATCAGCAATGTCACTCACGAGCAGAGAAGACAGACAAGGTAGGGACCTGCTCCGTCCCCCTCACAGGCAGGTGCCTCCGGGCCACTCGACCTCCAGCAGACCTTTGTGTCCCATCTGCCCTGGTGCCATCTCTCTGAGCGGGTCTTTCTGGAAGCTCAACCTGCTGTTTCGTTACCAGACCTCACGCCTCAACCCCAATGGCAGGTAGGTGACCTCGCTCTCCAGGACCGGGGCACAGACCAACCGGGACTGGTCCTCTGGAGGTGTCAGGGGTCCTCTCGCTGCACCCCAGGGCCACAGGAGGGAGGGAAAACCAGGTGCCCTCAGGAGGGGGTCATTTTCGGGACAGTGGCTGCTCTGCAGGCAAACGAGAGCGTCTGCTGCAAACTCAGTGACCACGAGCCACACCCATGAGCCAGAGACTGTCACATCCATGAACTGCATTCCTTCCTCGTGCACGACAGGGGACACCACTTGTCGTGTGTGATGGACTCTGATCGCCCACCCCACCGTGTAGGAAGCTGTGAGCCATGTGGGTGGGGATGTGGGCCTGGCTCCGAGGTAGCACTCTGGGGCTGGAGAAGGTGCCAATGTCCCCACGCTCCCTCCTATGCCACATTAGTGTTGACTGCTACCTCGGGTTCCGTTGGGGTGCCAGCACTTGGCTCCCGCAGCCTCCAGTAGAAGCTGAGAAGCTAAGTGTGACAGTGCCACCATCTGGATCTCTGACCTGGAACTGGGGGGTGGAGGCCTGCCTCTGTCCTGCCTGTTGACAAGCAAGGCCATGTGACCTAAGTGTTTGGGGCAGCCCTGACACTGGACAGGGCCTTGCAGCGTCCAGTTCCAGCTTTGTGGGTGCACGGGGCAGTCGTGGGGGTCTCAGCGGTGGCTTTTGTGGTGGCTATGGTGGCAGGCGCTCAGACACAATCGCCTGGCCGTGACTCCTAACTTACGCCCCTCTGCTCCGGCCGACATTCTACCTGCATTCCGTTGCCTTCTGCTGGAAATACGTGGCATGTGACCTCACTGACGCACCTGAGCTGCTCTGCGTCTGTGCCCCGATGACAGGAGTCCCAGGACGATTGTCCTGTTTCTGGAAGGGACTCACGTTGGCCGGTGGGGAGGGTCTTGTCAGCCCGTCCCACGCCCTGAGCGCTGAGGTCACAACCGCGCCTCCAGAACTGCTTAAGGACATAAGTGAGTGCGTGGTGCACGCGCACGCAATGTGCATCGACCCTCTCGGGAGCGCATGGCGCATGCCCTGCCTCAGGAGTGTGCAGCACGATGCACGCACGTACACGCAGTGTCTTGGGAGTGTATGGTGCACACGCCCGCACACCCGGCCTCGGGAGCACGCAGTACCACGCATGCACGCGCACGCACCGCCTCGGGAGCATGCAGCACCACGCACGCATGCGCACACAACACCTCGGGAGCACGCAGCACCACGCACGCGCACGCACCGCCTCGGGAGCACGCAGCACCACGCACGCGCACGCACCGCCTCGGGAGCGCGCAGCATGACGCACACAGCATTGCGGGAGCACGGGCCGCTGCGCACGCACCGCTCTCCCTGGCCCAGCCGGGACGCAGTGGGCAGGTCGTGGGTGTCCGGCCGGCGCCCCTCTCCGGAGCGCTCGGGGCAGACCCCAGCGCGGAGCCGCGGACGCAGCGGCCTGGGCGGAAGCGGGGGAGGCGCGTTCACGGAGCTCTCGCTGCAGAGACGGGGCTCCCGCCCGCCGCGCTCTGCAGGGAACGAGCAGCCGCAGATCCGCAGGGCCGGCGGGGCAGCTGAGCTCCGATAAGGGCCCTTTGGAATGGGTCCTGTCGCCCTTTGCTTCGTGGACAGCGTGTGCTCTCCCTCTCCTCCTCTTTCGGTAGCTTCGCGTGGAGCCGGACTGGCCATCGAGGGGCTCTTGGTCCTGTGCACGATGTCACCATGGCCGAATCCCACCTGCCTGCACCCAGGCCTGGGCGTGTGTACGTGACCTTGTCTCTGTGGTGCGTGCTCTGACCCCCGCGCCCCCCAGCCGTGCCCCCACCTGGGGCGTATTCTGTGCCCTCGCAGGTGACGCCAGTCCCCATGCGGTCCCTGGGTAATAAGCCCTGCCGTCCTGTAAGGTGCTTATTGGCTCTTTGTGTGCCCGATGCTGTGACAAACGTTCTTGTGCCTGGTCTGCAGCTTTCCCGGGCGGCGCGTGGTTTCCCTGTGAATTTGGGGGGGCTGCTGCCGGACCCTGCTCGTTCTGTATCAGATGCGTGTGGACGTGGTCACACCTCACGGCCTTTATTCCGCTTTTAACGGTGTTTCCCATAAACAAAGGTTTTCACTTCCAAGATGCTTTATGGCGGGTGTCTTTTTAAAGCAATTCATGAATTTCTATAGTTTTCTTTTCTCTTAAAATATTGATAGCTCTGCTCCTTACCTTTAATTCCTTGAAGGAATAATGGGTGCTTCTCACATTGGGACGATTTGTGCCCTCGCCCTCGGTGCTGGTGGCCCTAGCGGTCCTGGATCACGACCGAACGTCCGTTTCCCTCGCCGAGCCCCCGCCCCGCCCCGCTCTGGGGCGCTGTGCCCTGTCCCGCCAGCACCCCCTTCCGTCCTCGCACCCACGCCACCCCGATCGGAGCGGGGCCGCTGGGCTCCCTGTCCTCCGTGTGAATGTGAGAATTGTCTTGTCGGTTCCGAGGTCTCGGTGTCGGCAGAGCTGACATCACGTGCTGCGTCGGCCTGCCGTCCACGCGGCACGCCCCTCCACGTACGTCCCTGCTTGAATAAAGCGGCCTCCTCCCGGGTGAGGGCCGCCCGCCCTCCGTAAGGTCCCCTCCTGTGCACTGACGCGGCGGTGGCTGTGAGTGGCTTTACAAGCTACGGGGCACCGATCGCCGACGTGTGAAAAACTGGTCGTGTTTGTTGGGCATCGCTGGACGCGCACGGGTTCGTGTGTGCTGTGCCGTGCGTCAGGGTTTGTGCTTGGACAATTACGAAACCTGCAGGCAGGACGGCACACTGTGGCACGCTTGTCCCCCACGCCCAGGACAGGGCGGGCACTGGACGGGAGGCCCATGAGGAGACGAGGACCTGGAGGAGAGCACGCGGAGCTCCACGAGGGTCCTGTCCCTGTGGCGGGAGCACGTGGTGTGTGGGACAGGGACGCATGAGCAGGGGACGCGGACTGGGTGTTCAGGGGCTGTGAGCAGCGTGTTTCAGGGTGCCGTCAGGACTGTCTGGAACGACCTCAGAACTCAGCCACGGGGGCCAGTCCAGAACAGGACGCGGGACCGTCGCGTGGGAGTCGCTGAGGCCGCACAACGAGCAGGGAGCCGGGTCCCTTCGCATCGCAGCGTGCTAGGGACGAGACGTGACATGTCACTGCCCAGGACGTAGGTGGGGGTCGGTGTGGTCCCCGACGGGGCAGGCGTGGCGAGCTGCCTGGTGCTGCCAGCTTGCCTTTGACTCTCCACCCGGTCCGGCTGGGTCTGCATCCCCTCAGGGGGGACCGCAACCCAGGCCCTGGGGACGGGCGTCCCTGTCGTCCATGCGCTGAGGCAGGGGCCACGTGGATCCGAGCCCACGGTGGCCCTGGGGCTGCTAAGCGTGGGTCAGGGCAAAGCGACGTCCGCGTTTCATTTAACTCCATGTCGTCTGCACCGACCCTCACGGGACTTAAGGGCATCGCCCGGGAGCCCATGAGCTCACAGTTCTGACCGGGAGGTGCAGGGGACAGCTGGTGCTGGGACGGCCATGCGGGGGAGGTGACCCAGCGGATGAGCCTGACTCTGTGACACCCTCCAGGAGTGAGAACAGCGGTGTCCCGGCCATCGAGGGGACTTGGAAACGCCGGTGGGATGGACTGATAGGACCACGGGGGCAGCTCAGCCTCTGGCCTTTTCTGCCCGGTCCCGAGGAGTCCCGGGTAAGTGACCGCCCTCGTGGGGGCTGGCCCTGGCCCCGGCCCCTCAGCCTTCGGGGCCCCTGTTTATGATGCATTATACCAACAGGAAGGACACGTGGCACACGATTTGCAAATGACAGTCAGCTACTCCATGTCCTCCGTGACGACACCCACGGTCCCCTCGGTCCTCGGGGACGCTCTCACGTGCAGTTGGCGGGTGACACGCACACGGGGCGGGGGGCATGAGCAACCCCCGAGCCCAGCGAGACGACAGGGCTGTGCGGGCGGCCCCCGTCGGCCCCTTTCTGGGCTGGGTGACCGTCTTCAGGTGCCAGGCAGCCCCCCTCGTTGCCTGGGTGTGCACGCAGCGCCGCAGCGATTCCCGGGGCGCACGTCTGCCGGGCCTCCGTCACTTCCCTCCGGACCGTCGGCAGAAGAAGGGACATGCCCGTCCCCACAGCCCCCAGGGCGGTTCCCAGCTGCACAGTGACCTCACAGAGTGGGCGCGGTGGCACACCGTCACCCAGGTCCCCGCCGCACAGAGAACGTGACGCAGGCACGCCCTCGCGCGAACGTGACAGGGAGATGTCACCGGGCGGTTGGGCACGGCCGCGCCTCCAGCACGTGTCGTCGTCACTTCAGTGTGTTTGCCTGTGGATTTGCACCGTCGTCCCTCAGCCCGTTTCCCGCCAGGCCAGGGTGGCGGTCACTGAGCCCTAAGCCATGGCCCCTCGCTGTCCGATCGGGGGCTAAACGCCGCTTCACGTGGCGCCCTGGGGACGTGCTTGTCCAGCTCCCTCGTACACGGTTGTGCCTGAGCGAAGCAGGGCACTTGCTCCAGGTGGTTCCTCGGCACCTCGTGCTCGTCTGGTGGGCTGTCGTCGGGGCTGGGGGGCCCGGGCCACGTCACCGTGACGGCCACCCTGGACGGACAGCTCAGGCCGAGGACTCAGCCTGGTGTCTGCACGGCCGGCCCTGGGGCTCAGCGTCCCCTCCGGGAACCCCCGGGCGTCACGGCGCCGAGGGGGCTGTCCGGGCTGCCTCTGGCTCCCACTGAGATTCCTTTCGAGGAGGCGACGTGTACGCGCCAGCTGGTGGCCGTACGCCAGAGCCAGCGCCCAGGCTCGGTGCCCGCGGTGGGACCTGCGCGCTGTCCCGGGAGCTGCTGCGCCGTGTCCCCAGGAATCGCCCACAGCGGCCTGTGGGCCCCACCAAAGTCCACGCTCGGTCACAACACGCCACACGTGGGAGGGACGCGCGGAAGGAGTTTGCCGCCGCCCGGTTATTCGTGTTTTACATCCGGACTTGAAACCCAGGGCTCGCTTTGGCTTCGTCCCCTCCCCACCGGGCATCTCCGTTCCCAACACGACTGACCGCCACGCCCGGCTGCAGGGACGCGATGTCCTCCCCGGCCCCACCGGCCCCGCCCCCCGGCAGGTCAGGGCTGGCGTCGGCACGGCCGTGGAACCACCAGGGACATCGCAGCCCGGGTGGCACCAGCCAGCTCGCCAGCAGGGCCTGGCACGGGGCCGTGTCACTCAGCGTCCCCCCCGGCCCGCCGTGTCCTCCTGCCGGCATTTCCCTGTGTGCTCAGCCTCTGCCATGCCGAGTGGCCATGTCGCTGAGCACTGGCCGGGGGCGTGGGGACTCGAGACGCAGCCCGCTTTGAGGCCCGACCCTCACAAGACACCCCTGGGACCCCGTGTTGGTCCTGTCCCCCCGTTTGCCTGCCAGATGCAGGGAGTCCCACAGGGAACGCCGGGCTCGCAGAGGAAGGACCCTGGACACACGGTGCCTGCGTGGGGCAGCGCTCCGCAGCCCACTCCCCCAGGGGACACAGCGGGAGGAGGACACTCTGGCCCCCGTGCGTGGGTGGACTTCGGTCAGCCCGTCGGCAAGCCCGCGCCTGCGGCCCCCTGTGGGCCAGCTGCGGAGGGGGACACCACCGCCCCTTGGGCTCCCGACCTCTGAGTCCCGCGTGTCTCTCCAGCCTGAGTCACACTGAGCGGGGGGACGGGTGGGTTTGGCAGGACCCCCGTCCCCACCAGGAAGTCACGATGGCGAATGACAGCGCCAGTCACATCTGAGAGGTGGGTCCTGGGGCTTGTGTTCTGTCATGGACACAGGTGTCTCGGAGTTGTTTCGGGGGCTTGGCTGCGGGAAGTGACATTTGCACGGGCGTTCGGGACACCCCGTCTCCTCGTGCTAAGGCGGTGACACTTGGCCGCAGCGCCCCAAGGCCGAGGAGGGGAAGGCAGCCTGCGGCCCGCCGGGCGTCCTTTGTCAGGACTCGCCGGGCTCCTTCCGCTGGCCATCACAGCTCACGGCCTGTCAACGTGCCTGGGGCCCGGCGGGAAGTGTCCTTCATCCATGTCGGTGTCACGAAGCTGAGATAATTCAGTGCTGATCAACGCAGCCCAGAAAGGCGGCATCGACCGGTACACCCATCAGTGCCTCCTGCCTGAGGGGGGCTGAGCCGACTGCCAATGAGCCCTGTCGCTCCCCGGGGAGCCGCTGCGCAGTGCGGGCGGGGGGCGCGGGGGACAAGGGGCAGGGGGCCGGGGGACGCGGGGGGCAGGGGGAGGGGGGGCAGGGGGGGGGGGGCGCGCAGGGGGCGGGGGCAGGGGGTGTGGGGGGCGGGGGGGTGGGGGATGCGTGAGGGCGGAGGCCTGGTGGCGGGGCACCCCCAGGCCTGCTCCCGCCCAGCCCCCGCCCATGGTGCTCCAGTCCCCGCTGGACGGGCAGGGGTGGTGCTGAGCCTCCCGGCCTCCTCCCATGTCCACCTGTACCCGGGCCTGCCCCACTGGGGACGGGGTGACCTTACCCCCAAGCCATCTGCATGCTGAGGGGGTTGGTGGTCACGCTCCCAGAATGTTCTATGCTCGAGCCGGGGTGGAAGGGCGTGAGTGTGGGGACCCCTGGGCGCCCCGCTTCTGGGTCTCCTAGGATACCGCGGACCCAGGTCTGTTTCTTCTCTGCCGCCCGGCAGTGGGGTGAGCTTTGTGCGTGTCGTTGGGCATTGCAAGGGGACAGGTCACTGAGAACACACGTGTCCCTCGTGCTACAGCTGCGTGCAGGTGGCTCACACGACGTTATCACCACGGCCTCCCCTCGCCGCGCGTCTGCCCGTGGGGACGAGCGACAGCCCAGGCTCGTTTCCTTCGAGCCGGGTGACAAGCGGTCGTTTTCGCACTGAAGTAAGAGGCGTCTGGGGCTCACGCGGGGTCCCCCGACCTGCCGTCTGCTGCTGCTGCGCCGCTTGGGTCCGTGCGTCTGTCCGTGTGTCTATTGTTTGCCACTTCGGGATTTTAAGAACGACAGAGGCTCTGAAGCAGGTGCCTGCCCCGCGGAGGGCGTTCTCGTCATGTCGTGTCCTGCACTGTCCTCACTGCCTGGGGCACGCCGTGTGCCGTGTGCCCTTTACGACTGCTGTGCCCTCATGTTTTGAACCACCCACATGCTCCCGCATTGTTTATTCATCCAGCAAACACTCCTGCAGTCGTGCAGGTCCCACACACGGATCCCCACACGGATCCCACACACGGATCCCCACACGGATCCCACACACGGATCCCCACACGGATCCCCACACGGATCCCCACACGGATCCC